>CAJHQP010003087.1:0-73116 GCA_905132765.1 Moricandia arvensis
GTTGGAAAAGGTCATTTCATTCCATCATTTGATCTAGAACTAACGGTTGATTAATCTGTGGTTAGTTGAAGTAGGTTTTAGTGCTACGGTTAAAAGTTTGGGTCTGAAATTCAAATTACTTTTTAATTTGGGTTTGTTTTAGTACTTATTTCTTATATGGGTCTGAAAAGGTACGACACAAGTAGTAAGGGTCGAAAAAGAGCCTTTTCCCATATTTACGTATGAAAATGTAAGAAACTAAAAGAAAGAGAGAAGGCAATAAACTCTATTTTTTAAAAAAATTAATTTTATTTATTTATTTGATAAACTCTAATTTATTTATTTTAAGAATTCTTCTCAAACTTATATACCTCTTGTTGTTTTATAATAGGTTTTAAATTTTTAATTTGATTATATATATTAATTATATTAAGAATTTCAATACTTTATTTACTAGATATGGAAGACTAATGGATGAGCCTGCTCAAAATTCTATTTGTTTTTCCTTTGTTGTCGCTAGTTCATGGATTTTAATCTATTCTACCTAAGGTACTCTTGAAAAATTCTTCTATCTCCTTGTTATAGTAAATAATGCATAATAATTTCTTTGTGGCTTTTTTAAATGCAAAAAGTGGTTAAAGTCAAAAAAACCCTTAATGAATTGGTCTTATTACTAGACCCAACTTATTCGAACCGGCCCACCCAAACCTAAACGGGTTACAACCCGGATCCTAACCCTAATTCCCTCTTGCCCGTGAATCCTTATTTTTCCCTCTAAACTCTCTTCACTCGTGACAGAAAGGGAGAAACAACAAACCCTAGAATCGATTTCTCTCCCTCCTATATCTTATGTTCATTCTTCCTCCATCAAAATCTAGAAAAAAATCAAGAGTATTTTAGTTCTTCCTTCCTTTGTTTAGCCTGGTAAGCGTGTTCTCAAATACAATAACGCCCCCTTTCATTTATTTTGGTCGTTGTCCTTTTTGTAAGTTAGTCGGGAAAATTTGTGGGAAAATTCTAATTAGAAGGGGAACTCGGGTTATGTTTGTAGAAATCGAATTTTTGTTTTGAAATTGGAGACTAACCTAAAATGGGGTTATGGTGGAAATAGAATTAGGACAAAAAGAGGTTACGATTTTGGTGTGTTTTTTATGCATAAGTTGTATCGAAATGGGTGAAGTGACATGATAAAGGGTCCCATGTTAAAAGTAACTTTGAATTAGGATAAATGGTGTATTGTGAATTGGGTGTGTAGTACTCTGTGTTGTTTTGGTTTTGTTATAAAGATAAAGGGAACTCCATATAAGTGGTGTTTTGTGAATCGATTTTGATGTGTGTAGTTTGTATATTTGACTTTGTGGTGAACCTTAAATGATATTTCCATGCGGTGTGCATTTGGAGTGATTGAGTTGTTGTGGTTGTAACTTCTTGTACAGGAAATGATGGGTCAAAAAGAAGGTGCCAATCTGCTAGAGGTAAAAAACCTGTCTCAAATGTGATTGATTCGGTAGGAGAAGATGTAGTCCATCAAAAGAGTACCCCAGAGAGAAGAGATATTTGAATCTCGGGAGTTATAAGTATGTGGATTAGTACTTCGATGTAAGAGAGAAGATCGTCATCAAAGATGTGGAGCAGAAGTTGTTGGCTATGAATATGTGTGGGGATAGATTGAAGATGGATGTCGTGTACTTTCTTGGTTGGTTATCAAAGGAAAGCCAAAGGATAATGGATCTTTATACCTCTTCATATTAAGGATTGTGGATAATTTGGAAGCTTTCAGAACATATTCTTGGGGTCGTATAACATTTGAGGATGCAATAAAAGAGATTAAACACATGATGAACCATCTGAAGGGTAAAGTGCATGAGACATGTGGTTTTCCTGGATTCATAATTCCTTTAGAGATAAAGCATATAGTTTGGTAAAATTTTAGTTGTTATATAATTGAAAATATGGCATTGTGACACTTTCTTTGTGTAGGTTTTAGCTTTTAAGTGTATTCGGAATCTGGAAAACAATTTAGACTCTCTTTAGACGATCCTACTAAAAACTGTCCTCGGACGTGCAATAGCTGGTTTACAAAGACTATTATGAAGGGCTGTCCCTTTGTAAAGATATATGATGCGCTTGGAAATACAAAGGTACATGTATATACTTTAGTAGAAACTAACATAATATAATGTTATTTAATTGATCTTACTTATTATTTTATTTTCAGGTTATTAACTGTATGTGTATGTTGGTTCCAAATGTGGATGAGGAAACTTTGATGGCTCGTATCAATGATGAGGAGTCAGAGTATGAAAGTGAGGGTAGCCCAAGTGAAACTTGGAACTTCTGGTTAAATGTGAAGCAGCAAACTATCTGGTGGAAAGAAATATATGAGTTAGAAGTTGTTGCACGAGTGTTTCCAAAGAAGAAAGACAAAGTGATGAATGTTGAAGCATCATCCTCTAATTATGGTTTAGACTTGAGTTTGAAAGTTTTCGAAGACAGGATTTTGAAGTTCATGGGAAAAAGATTTTCTGGACTTAATGCAAAAGTGGAGACAAAGCTAGAATCTATGGATTGAGGATGAGTGCAATTGAAATGAACCAGCGAATTTGGAAAAAAATCTAAGAAAATCATGGTAAACCCATGGATTTTTAACATTGAGATCATGTGAATTATGGTGGAGATGAAGGGAATGAGCTTTTCCATGATGAACAGAATGAGGAAGAGAAAAAAGTTGAGGAAGACAAAGAAAACATTGAAGATGCTGAGAAAAACAAGGAAAACAGTGAGGATGTTGAGAAAGACGTGGAAGAAGTTGAGGATGCTGAGAAAGTAGATGAAGAAGATATGTAGCAAGTTGAGGAATCAATTGAAGAAGACATGGAGCAAGTTAAGGAATCAGCTGAAGAATACATGGAGGGAGATGTGGAATCAGTTGAAGAAGATGTGGTACTAGATGTGGAACAAGATATGGAACAAGATGATCAAGTAGCTATGGGACAAACTGAGCAAGAGGCTGAAACCAGTGAGGAAGAGAAAGAAAAAGAGGCTTCCCAATGAGGAAGAGAAGTACAAAAGGTTGACCCCAGTGAGGAAGAGAAGGAGAAAGACGTTAAATTATTCAGGAAGAGAAAGAGAAAGAAACTAAAACCAGTGATGAAGAATCTGAGAAACCACCGAGAAAAAAGAAGGAAAAACCGAGAATAATACTTAAAAATGGTGGAAGAAGCTGAAAACAGTAGAAGAATCTGGAAAAATGATGGAAGAAGCTGAAAACCCCAAAGAAAGTATTGAGAAAACAGTGGAAGAAGCTGAAAAACATTTGAAAAGGCTGAAAGGATACGGAGGAAGAAGCTGAAAAACAAACCGAGAAAGAAGCAGGAAAATCCGACGAAGAATCAATAAAAGAGGCTGAAAAATACACAAAAGGAGAAAAACAAAGCTGGTACATGGTTGTTTACAAAGACACTGAGAAGAGAACGTGTGAAATGAAGAAAGCAGCCAAGCATGAGTAGACGACGTGTGAAACCAAGAGAGCAGCCAGGCGTGAGATACACCTTACGCCCAAGGTCAAGGAGAAATATGTCATGCTTCAGGCAGTATGTTGGCTTTGGCCGTGACGGACCTTTGGGTCGATTGGATCCAAGCCGAATGAGTGACCCACGGGTCGAATGGCTTCGGGCCGTGTATGATGGTTACGGGCCGTGTATGATTTGTCTACGGGCCATGTATGATTGGCTACGAGCCATGTATGGTTTGGCTATGTGATAAGGCCTTGGATAGGTTGTCTTTCCCATGAATCACTTGAAGGATGTTTAGGAACGGTTCCTTGAGCTTTAAGGCTCTTAGATGGTGGATGATCTTCACAAAAGGGTTATGGAATACCCTAAAGTTGTTTTGCTATGGTTATCTTACGAGTGTAACCTCGTTTGCTGATACATGTTGGATATCACATAAACAGAAGAGTCTTCTTCCTAGGTGATTAAGATGGGTATGATCACGTGTATAATCAAGGTAGAAGTCTCCAAGAGACAAAATAAGCCAAAAGCTTGATGGTTTTTATTATAAGATTGCGTGAGGTTACATATGCAGTAGCTTTGGCTTATATAGAGAAATAGAAAGCCCTAACTAGAAAAATCTTAATTCTAATCTAAAAAGAAAAACCAAAACCTATTTCTAATGGGTTTAAGAAACCCAAAACATATTCCTAAATGGTTTATAAAACACCAAACCTAAATCTAGTAGGCTAACACTTAATTAAAAAGCCATAAAACATAAACTAAATAATCGACCAAATAAGCCCAAGGTGGTCGATTCTTCCTTCTCATGGGCTGATAAGGCCCCTTTTCAGCCAACTCCTTCCTAGGCTCGTCCATGATTTGAACAAAGTGTTGATACCCCTCTTGATGGGATTTGGCTCGTGCACAAGTAGTTGGCCCAACCAAGAAAGCAACTAGAACGAATTTCTTCTCTCTTTGGGCCGAGAAAGCCTTGTTTTGCCCATCTCCATATTCGTCCTGATCCATATGCCTCTTGAATTGAATAACATGTTTTTCATGCACACTTGGATGTGCAAAGTGAACTACATAGCTTAGATTGAGCTTAGGTTCTTTTCTCTTCATTCCCATCTTGTTTCTCGTCCAGTCGGTTGCACCTTTATCGCCATGCTTAGGTTCGCCTAACTCACCTGTCCATGGTTTAATCAGCTCGTCCTCTCTAGACTCTTTCAACTGGCTTCATCTTCCTTTTTAAAGTTGTTTCCGAGCCGTATCAAGAGTTCTTCTTCTCTCTCTATCTAGAACTTCATATCATCCCAATTAGAACTTGAAATTGTCTATTAAGCCAAGCATTGATCAGTAGCTTAGCTATTTCATTCTTGGGGTTCCACATCTTGAGATGGAGACTGATCAAGCTGATCAGGATCACATCACTATGGGCTCTGTATGATTGGCTTTAGACCGTAAGTGACTTTTGGGGTCGAGAACGAGTAGAAAAGGTTAAGTGAATGAAAGTACGCAAAAATGTATAAGTAAAGATAGATAGTTATTTAATGGAAAATAGTTAAGTATAAGAATGGAATGGAACGTTGGGTCGTTATAATGAGACTGGATATTAGGTTGCTAGAATAGAATTCATTGTTAATGTTAGATATGTTACGGGGTGCATGTAGGCGGTTTTGAGCATCCTCATTGAATATTTTTATATGATCATGCCTCCTTTTGTAATGAAGATGATCTTTTAATTGTGTGGATCAGAGTGCGATGCTATAAAGACCATCTAGAAAGAGTGTTTTAACTTGTGTTAATGGTTTACAGGTTTTGATCAAACCGTTTTATTGTAAACGCTATGGATTTTAAGTATTTGGTCTTCAATTTCATTACTAAAGTTACAATATTACTTCATATTCTTATTTTAAGAAATTGGTCTGATCTTTACTTAGAATTTTGAACGCGTTTTTCAAATATTTCGGGGTTGGAGTGTTTTAAAGGGCTCCTCTTTCAATGAACCGGCCTAACGGAACAGCTTCTCCACCAACAAGAATGCCCTGCCCTCTACGTCAAATGTGAGTTACCTCTACGATATTATTTGAGAAATCAGTTTCGTAGGTATCACGCTTATGTTAACTTTTAAAATAATTAATTACATAGACCAAAATATTATATCTACTTGCCTTTAGTAAAAAAATATTTTACTTTCTAATGATTAATGTATGTCAATTAAATTTTAAATTTTAGTTTCTTTTTTATATCTTTTCCAAATAACATATATAATAAAAAATAATATTTATAAAAGATAAAAAAAATGAAAACATGATAAAAAAAGGAAATAAAATAGATTTTATAAATATATGAGAAAATGAAAATATATTATATATCTGATGAGATTTCATAAAAAAGGAAAATTCAGGAAAAGTAATCTATAAAAAAGGCAAGTTTAGATTAAAACGTAATTTTGAACAACAGATTTTTTTGAAAGAATTTTAAATTTATTCATCTCAAAAAACAGATGTACAAAGAATGTAGTATATGGCTTGGTTTTATAACTCGACCGACATTTGGATTGAAAAAAAAAAAGCAAAGTTGTTTCTGCAGAAAAAACACACATTTTTTTTTGAAAAACAGAGCTTCAGTTCTTTTACTAACGATATTGAAACCAAATTCCGCTTTGCCAAAATGTGTGCTTCCCCTACCATTGCAGTCGACCATTTCTCTTGCGTCAACTGCAATGGATTGCGGCTTGAAAGATGTAACGCATTAGGAATAGCGCTGTCGTACCTCCTCTCATATCCACCAATAGCTTTATAACTCCATCCCATTTGTGTGTGTACTGTCTGCCTAGTAGACACCTTGTGAGGTTACTCCAAATCTCTTCTGAGAACCGGCATGTGAAAAAAGATGATTTATTGTTTCGACTAAAGCATTACACAGAGGACAAGACGTTGTAACCTGTGAATTCCATCCAAGCTTACGATCTCTTGTTACTAATAGATTGTGCACCGTAATCCAAGATAGAACAGAAAACTTAGGGGTTGCACCTGCAAACCAAATTCCATTACACCATGAAACCCTTTGAGTATCTTTCCTCATTAAGGCCCAAGTTTCTTTTGTGCAGAAAATCGGCTTGAAGTTACCTCCCAGACCTTTCTATAACCGAATATCCTCTGCTGGTACCAGACCTTTGGAGCGAAGGTTTAAAATCTCTACCTTTGGAGCAACATAATTAATATATATATATATAATTGATAAAATGTTTTCTTTATATTAATCTATTTTCTCAGATGCTTATAAAAGGTAATTTAAATAACATAAAGCAATATATCTCTAGTGAACTAAATATATTTTATAATTACAATTATTGAGCATGTTTTATTCATTTTTTTCATAAATTTTTGTTTGATACTTTTGTAATTTTGATTTACATTTTCATAATTTTTATCCAACTACTTAAATGAAAATTTATAATATATTTAAAAGTAACTTAGTATGTTACTTAAATAATAACATGTCAAAAACAATTCGCAAAAATTATTTATTTTATAAATATTAAATAATATGTTTTTTTAAATTGACTTTAAGAAACAAATCGTATATTAGAAAAGGAAACTAAAAATATTCTTTTTACTATAAACCTGTTTTTGTAAAAACAAATACAAAACTTTTAAATAGAACAACTCAAAATACTTTAGTGAATTAAAAGTAATGATCGCCTTTGTTCTTATTATTCCGGTTTATTACTTCTGTCGGGGCCAGTTGAACCGGTTCCGGTTTGCATTAAATCAGTGTGTTGAGAGAAAATCGTGAAAAACTCTAAATCACAAAATGGTTAAGTGCATAAACTTTTATTATTTCTTAGGCTTTGGCTAATTCAATTGCAATTTCTGACGTTGTGGCTATGAGTGCGTCTGCATATATAGTAGCTTTTGTTAACTTCGAACATTGGAAGTGGATAAAAGCTATTGGTTCATTTGAAAAACGACACACTATGCTAAATACGAACACAATGAATGAACTAATTTTGTTTATTATTTTCATAGAAACAAATGAAAAGTCAAGAAGTCAATACTTGTTTAAGATTTGGGTAGATGAGATTATCTCAAGAATAACTTAACTTCCAACAGAAGAAACAACACAAAAAGGAGAGAAAAATCAAATCTACAGTTTTTTCCACTGAATCTTCACAACAACCAAAACCTAATACTAACCCTCCAAAGTTAGATGGTCAGACAAAAGACCAAACACAAATATATAAGCAACACTCTCGAGGCATTATAACATAACACATATTTCACCATCTTCATCTCCAAAACATGGCGGTTTCAAAGCTCGTATTAGCTGCTACGAGCGCTAAGAGCAGCAAAATACTCTTAGTGCTAAGAGTACTTGCCTTCTCAGCTACGTTATCTGCAGCCATTGTAATGGGATTGAACAAAGAGACAAAGACTTTTGTTGTGGGAAACGTTGGAAATACTCCGATAAAAGCTACCTTCACTGCTAAGTTCCAACACACTCCAGCTTTTGTGTACGCTTTATTACCTTTTTAAAAATTAGTTATAAGATTCCAAATTTTAATTTCTTAGACTAACAATTTTTAATGGTTATGGTGTTGGGAGAAAAGATATTTCGTAGTGGCTAGTGCAATGGTTAGCTTTCACAATCTGCTGATGATTGCTCTGCAGCTATTTGGAGGGAAAACAGAACTCACTTGTTTTCGTCTTCTCTCCATCGCTATTCTCGACATGGTAAATACAGTGCTAGCTTTACTATGTGGTCGTAGTGTGATGGCCTGGGGTTATGACATATACAAATCTACATTTTGGTCAAAATACATATATACACTCATATGAATACATTAATATGTTAATGTTTCCCAAGGTCCTTAAGTAGTTGTTAACGACTATACCAACTACTTGGAGAAGGTGGACTAGTAGATGTTAATGATTCTTTGCATTTTTAAAATCAAAGTTAAAAATCTTTTCACATTTTTATAGCTTTTGGAGATAGCATGCAATATATATCATGTTGATTTCATGAAATTTTTTGAAATATTGACATTTGTTTTGTCCAATACTAGTTTAGAAAAAAAAGGTGAATTTTAGCTTGTTGCTGACTTGGCTTCTTCTTGGCTTATGCAAAAACAGCTGAATGTGACTCTGATATCAGCGGCAGCAAACGCGGCGGCGTTCATGGCAGAGGTGGGGAAGAACGGGAACAAACACGCGAGATGGGACAAAATCTGTGACAGATTCGCCACTTACTGCGATCACGGCGCCGGAGCACTAGTCGCTGCCTTCGCCGGCGTGGTCCTTATGGTCATTATCTCCGCTGTTTCCATCTCTCGTCTCGTTCAGCCTAATAAATGTTCCATCCCAACCGCCGCCCCCTGAAGACATCACAACCTCAAAATTACACAAACACGTGTCTCGTTCCCCTGTTTCTTACTTCTTTGCTTTCATGAGTGATTTCTTACGCATATAAGTTACTATGTTAGTAAACTTTCTTGTTTTGGTTGTTGAATTTGATGGACCCGACTATAATCTGATTTGATTTTCGATTGTACTCATCATCATCCATATAATACATGTTTCGTACCTGTCTGGAAAAAAAGTATACGTGACTGGAAAAAGAAAGTATACGTGACTGCAAAAAAGAAAGTATACGTGACTGTGTTTTATATGACCTTATATGTCGTACAAAAAATCGGTTGGGTAAAGCAGCTTACTCGACAAATCGAATCTAAACAAAACGATTTTCTAGAACAATTTTTTTTTTTTTTGAAAACAATCAATTTAGATATTCAAATTCTAGTAGTATACACCTAACCTTTTTTTTTTTGAAAAAAATCAGTCTTAAATGTTCAAATACTAGTAGCATACACCTAAACCAAAATCTTTTATAAAACGCCTAAATAACATACATTTTTGAACCTTATATGTGCAGTTTTGCATAAAAATACAAATAAAATAACATACATTTTGAACCTTATAATGGTATTGATGACCTTATTAGATTCAAACTGTGAATGGTAAATCATAAATCTCTACGATGTTGATACTTCTGTTAACTAATCTTAGAGGCTTGATTCTTGTCGACTAAAATCTCAATACTGAAACCCATAACTCATCTCTCACCATCATGCTCATATCATGAAGCTTTAATCCGAAATTGCTTGTGTGGGTGAGAAGTAGAAACCCAACGTTAAAAACACCTACTATCTTCTATCCTCCAAATTCCAAAATCGCCACTTATAAATAAACCCCCACAAAGCCCATAGACACACACACACAATCACAAAGCAAGAGCTCAAAAACACACCAAGCAACAATGTCGAAAACCTCAAAGGTTTCTTCTTTCTGTTTACTCCTCTTCCTCGTTTTCTTCATCAGTTCTCAACCTGCATTCTCACTCCGTGTCCCAAAACCACAATCAGAACCATCATCACCTCAAACCATAATCGATGATTCGTCTTCAATGGGAATGGTCGAGCATGCAAAACCCATGATTGCTGGATTTTTCAGCCACAAGTTTCCATTAATGGGCTGGCCTTTCCCCAAGTACCCACCTTTCACAATGGTTAACCCTAACATCCCAACAAACCCATCTGGAGCTCAAGAAGAATCAGAGAAGTTACCTTCTTCCCCAAGCAAAGTCAACAAAGATGGAGGAAACGCATGAAAAATTTCTGTTGAAACATTTCTATGGTTTTACATTTCATCAAGATAAAATAAAATGTATCTTTAAAACATGAACGGTAAAAGAAAGAAGATATTATCTATCAATTAGCTCAAAGAGATTTTAGCTATGACAGATACAGGAATATTCACAATGTGTCCTGTCTTTCCAAAGAATCCGATTCTTCCAAAACTAGAACTTGAACTGTTCTTTGTCGCATTTAGGGTTATGCTTAGTACTTGAGTTTCTCCCATTCCTATAGAGAACTGTGAAGGAGATACCTTCATTGAAACACCATAAGGAGGACTCCAACCAACATTGTATGTCTCATTACCAGCTATGTTTCTCACCGATCTTTTGAAAACTTGCATGCCACTAAGGGTCGATACTGTGATTGATGGCAAGTTGAGATCAAAACCGCTGATTGTTGAGTTGTTGTTAGCAGAAGAACAGCTAATCCCAGTGTAGTTAAATACCACTGAATCTGAGCCGTTGATTCCACAAAGAAATGACATGTAGTCTTCAAAACCTACAAGAGAAAATATACAGTTTCTTGAACCAGAAAAATGAAAAGCTTAGTAGTGTAATCCAAATGTTGAATATAAACTTACTAGTATCGAAAATTAAACCAGGGTCTAAAGCTGCCGTGGCATTCACGAAACCGCTTCCCATATCAAACGGTGTTGCGTTAATGAGGCTTTGATCAGGATTGGCATAAGTACGCTGAGCCATTATGGGACCTCCTTTGTTATCATAAAGAAGAGCCGTTGTTGAAAGTGCAGATGCGATTGCTGAAGGACTAAAGTTCGGGTAAGTTTGCTTGATTAGCGCAGCTACACCAGCTACATGAGGAGCAGCCATGCTTGTACCAGACATCATTGCAAATTTCTCACCTAAAAATAGAGTAAATAGAACATAGCTTTAACCCAAAAGTCAATGACTTTATAGAAAGAATCCTCTGTTTTCACTTGTGTAATGTTTACCTTCAAACTCGGTTGAATCTATGGAAGCGGAACTCCAAGCACCCCAAATAGAGTTTCCAGGAGCTACGAGGTTAGGTTTCAATACGTCTGCGTCGTTAAAAGAGCTGTCTTCTGGATCAGGTCCTCTTGCTGAGTAATACATAACCATAGGAGCTTTGTTACTGAAATTAGCATTAAACCCGCCTATAATGGCTGCAACCGCTCCAAAACCAACAATGTCGTTGGTGGTTGCATCTCTCTCAGTAGAAGAGTTATAGTACTTAAGTAAACTCTGCAAAAAACAATATTATTCATTAGAAACCCCACAAAAACCTTTTTAAAAAAAACTTTGGTTATAATTTTCTTAATACCTTGGAATCTTCTGAAGATGGAATAATGATTCCTGGCATATCCATTGGCGTTGGATTGATCTGAAATCCAAGAACATATGGATCCATATAGAACACAACACCAACCGCTGATAGGTTTTTGGCAACATCTAAAGCTTGTTTTATAGTTGAAAGGCCAAGAACAAAACGAACAGAGTAGCTACACATCAAGAGGTTCCCGGAGACAAGTTCTTGATCGTAATTTTCATAATCTTGGCATTCACCTAAATACATATCTTCAACTACAGAAGTACTATTTTTCAAGGCATGAAAAGCTGAGACCATCTTGTACATCTTTCCATCATCAGTAGGACCTATATCAAAGTAAAAAAGTCTCACATATTTACAAATCTATAGTTTTCAATCATGCGGTTAAGAGATAACGACTTACTTGCAAACCCTACGCCAGGAATAGTTACATTGTTTCCTAGGGTTATGGAGTTGGAGTAAACTCTATCATGAGAAGAAGCACCAACTGTGAAAATCCAAGGACTAAAAGATGACATGCTTCTAGGTGATGGACCGGTGTTTCCTGCAGCTTGGACTACAAAAATCCCAGTTTTTACTGCGGAAAGTATAGCCATGTCTATAGGGTTAAAGAAAGTGGCAACACCAGGAGGTTTTCGATTCGGTGTAATCGATAGACTTAATATATCTACTCCATCTTGAGCTGCCTGAAAATTTCACAACCATTATCAAAATTTCATATTTGAAAGAAAAGGTAAAACCTTCAGTTATATGTAGTTTGTAAACCTGATCTATAGCTGCAACAACATCTGCAGCAAAGCCTCCAAAACTCTTGTACAATGCCTTGTAAACAGAAATACTGAACATACAAGTTTAAGTTACTCTTTGTAAGTATTTTACCATTGATCCAGGTTTTGTTTTGCTTGTTTACTTACTGCGCGCGAGGAGCGACTCCACTAGCATTTCCAAAGCTATGGTTAGAAACGATCACTGGAACTCCATGGTTACCCGCAGCGATAGAAGCTGTGTGTCTGTATATATATATATATCAACAGCAAAACACTTAAGCTTGAAACTCTTTTTTATATAATAATGTTACAACACATTCAATAGTTACACTTACGTTCCATGACCATCTCCATCGAATGGAGAAGCATAATCTTCGGACGAGTTGAAGATTCCTCTGGTTATAGCCGATTCCGCAAAATGCCTAGCTCCAATCAGCTTTTTATTGCAAGATCCTGTTGGAAAATCTGGTGTGACTTCACAAACACCTGAGAAATGCTTAGGGGTTGGATATGAATGCTGAGAGCTAATATCTTTGTCACTGAAACTAGGATGTTTCGGATCGATTCCAGTATCGATAAATCCGATAACGATTCCTTCTCCAGCAGTCTCAAATCCACCTTCTTTGACCCATGCTCCTTCTGGTAAACCCATAAACTGTGGAGTATATGTTGTTGCTGTCCTAACAGAGAAATCCAGTACTATGTTTGCTACTTCTTTTCTCATTGAAAGCTTCTCTGCCTTTAAGAATAAATTCAAAGTCAGCTTAGTTCTTATTATACAGTGATCAAGATATATAGTTTAGTCCTTATTACACAATGATCAAGAACTATATATATATATATATATATATATATACCTGTTGTGAGCTAACAAACACAGCAAATCCATTAATTAGATAATTGTAGCTATAGAGCTTTATATATTTCTCTCCTTTTAATGTCTTTCTCAAGAAAGAATCATGAGTTTGAGCAATAGATGGAGGTCTTTTTGGCCTCCCCCTCCCATGACGTTTCCTGGAAATGTTTCTATTGGGAAATTAAAATTAGTACAAAGATGGTTTAACTAAAGCTACACACAGAGAATCTAGTGACAACATAAAAAGAAATAAAACTTTCAGTACCTTGGTAGTGGTTTTGGTTTGAATTTAGAAGTGTGGCCATGCTTAGCTCTCTGGTGTCTATGTCTAACTTGTTTAAGCTCTTCTTCCTCAAAGAGATGAACAAAAGGAGGTTGTTTAAGTGTGACAATGTAGACAGCAGTATCATCATCATCACCCTCATCATCGTCTTGTTGTTGTCCCAAAGTGTTTGACAAAAATCCTAAAGAGATCATCACAAGTAATAAAATCCCAAAATTCACCAACATAACTCTACCCATTTTTATGTTCCTTCCAAATCAAGAAAGTGAAAACAACAGGGCTTTTAGCATTGGCCACCACTAGGTTTTGTACAGTGAGTTAATGAGCCGTGAAACAACTCAAACCCCACCAAGACACATAGATAAATAAAGAAAGCTGCAAAAGAAGAAGAAGAACCCATTATAGCATTCATGGTGAAGTAGTGGAATTGACAGAAACACACAAAAAAGGAGCTGCCTTTTCGTGTCGGAGGTCGGTGAAAGAAGAGTGCGTATTTATATATATATTATCTATGTACCAGCATTAGAGAGATGCAGGAAGAAGTGAATAATCACACGAGAATATGAAACCTTTTTCTTGGATTCTGGAGTAATTGTGAGCCAGTTTGAGTGGATACCACGTACTTGGTTCCCACATGTTTAAAGCCGATGACAAGACTCATAAGTGCGATCGAATTAAAATGACTCTACTTTTTGTTTTTGTTTTTTTTGTAATTATTTTACGTTAACGGTATTATACTAACTAAAAGTCTTTAAATGATTTTTGATCAAAAAAAAATCTTAAAATGATTTTGTACTTATATTGTTTAGCTTCATGCAGTTTAAATTTGATTTAGTTATAGATTTCTTTTTCCAAAAAACAATTTCCTTTTCATTTTTGTAAAAATTAAAACTAAAATTTTATTTATTTTTGGTTATTATAAAAAACACTAAATTAATGTAAGATGAATTAGTAAGCATTTGAGATAGATCAGTTCGAATAATATAAATTAGTAAAAAAATAATTTTGACAAATTTTTAAAAGTTTTAAAACTTTTCTTCTTTCTAAAGCTTATGATAACTTTTATTGTTTTGTTGAATCAAATTTTTTTGCTTGTTGATGTGAGTAATAGTTTTTGTGGTAATTATTCACCAAAAAAAGTAAAAGTATCATACATGGTAACTGAAGGGTTTTCTGTTTCTTTTTTTTTTACATTTATATGTTTTCTAGTTAATAATAGTTACAAAAAAGTAAAAATAACAAATTTGGCCAAAATTCTTTTTTTTTTTACAGTTTGAATTCTTCAAGATTTTCTTATTTATGTTATTTTTTAATATTCAAATCACAAGGAGTTATCCTTGTTAGAGCCAAGTTTTTAGTCAAATCACACAATGCAAAACCTCATAGATTGTATCATTCAATAGCATATGAATCTTTTTTTTCACAGATTTTTTTTCTTTCCAAAGCTGCTTTTGTTACAGAGTAATTATAATCTAACACCCTTTCAGAACGTCTCCTCCTGCCATTGTTTCTTCCATACATAACTTCTTGATGCAATTTCAACAAGTAAAATTAGTACAACAAATGATAGCTGAAGCCTCTCTCACCCACAATGTTTAGGTTTTTAGTTCACTATGAATTCTTCTGTGATTCCAATAGCTCAGCAACAAACAACGATCAAACCAATCACAGAACAATCCTCAATCCAAAACAAAAGAGAGAGATAGACAAATTGAAAGATTTTTGGTTGCAAGAAATTTTACCAAACCAGAGCTAGATTTCTCTTCAGCCAATCAGTTTTCTCTTCGACTCTTTTTTTTCTTCTTTTTATCTTTCTTTTTCTTTTTCTTGAATCTGGTCGTCTCTCTTGTAGTTACCGAAAATAGATAGATAGATAGATAATTTTCTTTTAAAAAAAAAACAGAGAGTAACAATGGTGAAACAAAAACCCCAAACTGAAAGAGAATGAATCGACACAAACCTCTTTTGATCAGACGCGCTCAAGCTGTTCTGATACCATTTGATGAGTCATGGTCAAGGACAAGCCCCTTGTGCTCTTGAGGGTCAATTGTGATGGTGATTGGATCATGTTACTAATTGATATGTCGTAGTTTTTACCTGGTTTTATCCATGATATGTATACGGTTTTAGAGTCTTTTATATGCAATTGGTATTGTTTTAGAGTCTTTACAGGTTCATATACTCATTGAAAGTAATTGGAACTCTTAGATCATTCTGGAGCATTGAAGAATGCTCAGCCGAGAACTCAAAGCCAGAACAAAGAAACGTTAAAACCATCGATCAACGTCTCACCCTGAGTGTCGATTGACGGTCAACACTTTCGCCGAGTTATTTAAGATTTGAAGAAATCACGATTCAACCCATAAGTTCTACTATTTGCAAGACAAGTCTCTGGTTGTGTTTTAGGCTAATTATTAGGTTTATTAGTTGTTTTGCAAGACACACTTGTTTTGACAACCTTTTTTGATACTTGCAACCTTGACGGCTACCTCTAGAGAGAGAGAATTATTCCATTATCAGACTAAGATCTTGAACTCCCTTGTTTTATTATTACTATTTCTATGCATTTCATTCATCTATTCATCATGTTTATTACACTCATGTCTGAGTAATCTCTTGTTAGATTTAGGGTTCTTCTAGGGTAGTTAATGGCTTGTTGATGCTCTGAAATTGTTATGGTTATTCTAATTAGTTCTTTGTTTAAGTAAATCTTTATGTTAAGTTGAACCTAATCACTTCAATCTTAGATTATAGGATGTTATAGCGCAAGCGAGAGTTTGGTTCTACCCTGAAACATATCTTAAACAGTCTAAAACTCTAGTAACAAAACAGAGTTGGACTAGAGGGTTAAAGAACACATCAATACACATAAATTGCTTTTAATAAAAGTAGCGTCGATCAATACCACACAGTGTCCGTCGATCGACACTCCGTTAAGAATCACGAGAGTGGCTTATCTAAACCCTAAAGTTCGAGTTCAGAACAACGCTTCACTAAAACCCTTAACATTATGTTAGTTTGCATTATCTATTCTACCTGAGAGTTCTCCTAAGTCTAATCCTTCCTAAAAATCTTCACAAACTAAATCAATCCTTAATTCACTATTCATAAATCAATACTTTCATTTAGCTTTATTTCAGAGCAATAAATTTATTGTGTGATCTTAGAGTCTCTGTGGATTCGATCCCTAAATACTACATTGAACCTCTTATTTGAGAGAGTAAAAAGTAGCTCATAGGATTATTTTGAGAGTGAATAATAAAAGCTACATAAAATTTTGCGTTGTTGCCGGGGACTCTTTCTTATTGCCATTAGATTTAGTTTAGAATATAGTCTAGATTTTTACTTTACTGTTGCTAACATATTCTTTTCTTATTTCTGATGATACATGTACCTTTTGAAGAAAATATGGACTCTGGACGTCAAGAATCGATCGAAGGAGATCTTCTAACATCGATCAAAGTTCGTCCAACAATGTCAGGCGACACTCTGCTACTACCATCAATCGATACTGATCAGCCGCAAGCAGCTAAGTCCGCCTATACTGAATTTATTAGTGAGGAAGCAGTTTTGAAAGATCTAAATGATCATGAACGCAATGAAGTAAGCCAAATCATTAATAAATAGATGACTGCAATCCCTGACCAAATTACCAAATCTCCGCAATATGAGATTAAAAATAAGTTACCAATGCTTGAATACTTAAACCCCATCAGAACCTATTCCAATAGGTTCGCTATCAGATTACCATATAAACAAGTGGGAAGCTCTGATATTAACGCTGATTACATTGCTTTGATAAGTAACAATCCGTTCAATGGTTTTTCCACTGAACACACGAACGATCACCTCGGCTTCTAGAAATCATGGTGTCTGACGACTTCAACTGTTGCAAGCTTTTCCATTTTTTCCTTGTAGGGGAAGCCAGGAGGTGGCTAAACCTGCTACCACCAGGATCCCTAACTTGATGGAATGATATTAGAAACAATTTCATTAATAACTTCTTTGACGAAGAAAGATACTCGGAAGCGAGGAGATAAATTTCAACATTCCTTCAAAGTGACCGCGAATCCTTTAAACATGCTTGGGCAAGGTTCAAGGACTACCAATTCGCATGCCCACACCATGGTTTTTCAGAACCCCAAGGGCAAAGCCCAGACTATCAAACCATGATTGATACATCTAGCGAGGGGAACTTTGGTACTCGAAGTCCTTAGGACGCCAAGAGGCTGATAGAAAATATAGTTTTGGGTAAAGCCTTTGAGAGGAAGGATACCAAAGGGAAGGAACCATCAACGTCCACAGAAGAAAAGCATTTTGTCCAAGTTAAAAAGGCTATGGTTTCAGTAGCAGCTCTTCTAGATAAACGCGCTCAATCCGAACAAAATGGCGAAAAGGATGATATTTCTTCCAAGAGTGAAAGACGAGTTGAATTCACGGATGTGATAAATTCAAGCGCTCAACGATTTGGGGAAAACATTAGTTTCTCAAGCAACTACGACGTAACAGTGAAGATTCATGAAAGAAGTTCTAAATCAAGAATGAATCAAGTATTCACAGGAAACCGTAGGGTATTTGCCGACTCGACAATAAATTAGACTTTATATACTTGGAGATGACGGAAAAATTTGAAAATCTGAGTGGGTAAATTAAAAGGATCAACAACCAAGATGCAAATAACGCCATGTCTATCAAGAGAGAAAAAAGTGTCCTACCTAGTATGACAGACACCAATCATAGGAGTCATATCAATGTTGTAGCTGTTAGGAAATACGGGTCAAATTTTGCGGGAAATCAGAATTTGCGGGAGCGGGAAGACACACACAAAATTGTTAACGGAGTTCGGCCAATCGTGCCTACGTCTCCGGGACCTGCTACCGATCTTTTTATTATCACCGGGAAATTTTTACAAGCTCTCAAATCACCCCGATCCCAAATACACTCAAGAAATTAATAATAATTTCTTAAAAAGAATTTTTTTTTTCTCTCACGTTCTTCTTCTTCTCTCTGTATTTTCTTCTTGCTTTGGGATGGATTTTAACAGCAAGATCTTCCATGTATTTATAGCAAAGGATGGAGTGTGTGAAAGCCACAATCTTTGACAAAATGAGCTTCCTCCTTTCTTGACTTTTTTGCCATCTTCACCGACGTGCTGTCCTCACCGTCATCATCACCGTCCAAGTTAAAAAAAAAAACGTGTTCTAACAATCTCCCACTTGAAGACTTATTTCAATATGTCTTCACACCTCGATCAATGTAGCAGGTTTTCCCAGCTTGTTACTCCAACAAGCCAACTGAGGTTGCACATAACCTCAGTTTCTCACACGGCACAACCTTCGTCAGCATGTCTGCCGGATTTTTACTTCCTGGGATCTTCTCAAGCACCAACACTTCATCTTCTAACGCTGATCTGATGAAATGATACCTCCGATGTATGTGCTTCGTCCGAGCGTGGTAAACTGGATTCCTTGCCAAATCGACGGCACTCTTACTATCATAGTACAACACACTTTTCCCTTGGTCATGGTCCAGCTCTTGTAGAAAAGACTGTAGCCATATCATCTCTTTTGTTGCCTGTGTAACCGCAACATACTCAGCTTCACAGCTTGATAGAGATACAATTTTCTGCAATTTTGAAATCCAACAAATTGCAATACCGCCAAAAGTGTAAACATATCCAGTTGTGCTCTTTGTGCTGTCAATGTCACCTCCGTTGTCAGCATCAACATATCCTTGCAATCCCGTTTCAGACTTTGTGAAACATAGCGACAAACTTGGATTCCCTTTCAGATATCTGAAAATCCACTTAACAGCTTCCCAGTGTTCCTTTCCTGGATTGCTCATAAATCTACTAACGACTCCCACTGCATGTGCAATGTCTGGCCTTGTACATATCATCGCGTACATCAGGCTCCCTATAGCAGAAGCATATGGAACTTTATCCATATATGCCATCTCGTCTTCCGTCTTTGGAGACTGATCCTTGGATAACCGAAAATGACTTGCCAGCGGAGTATTGACTGGCCTCGCATCATCCATGTTAAATCTCTTGAGGACTTTCTTCACATACTCCTCTTGTGATAGCTTAAGACCCTCCTTGCTTCTACTGATTCTCATTCCTAGAATCTGTCTTGCTTCTCCAAGGTCTTTCATCGCAAACTCTTCTGAGAGTTTCGTCTTCAAGCTATTAATCTCATGCAAGTCCGCTCCCACGATCAGCATGTCATCCACGTATAGGAGCAATATCAAGTAGGACTCTTCAAACCTCTTGAAGTAACAACAGTGGTCAGCCTCACACCTCAAGAAACCGACACCTTTTATAAAGCTGTCAAACCTTTTATACCACTGTCTTGGAGCTTGTTTCAAACCGTACAAACTCCTCTTAAGCTTGCAAACAAGACTTTCTTGCCCTTTGACTTCAAAGCCTTCAGGTTGCTTCATATACATTTCTTCATCCAAATCACCGTGAAGAAATGCCGTCTTTACATCCATCTGCTGAAGATGCAAATCTTCTTGTGCTACCAGCCCAAGAACCGTTCTAATGGTCACCATCTTGACTACAGGAGAAAATATCTCTGTGTAGTCAATGCCTTCTTTTTGTTGGAATCCCTTCACAACAAGCCTCGCCTTATAGCGCGTACTCCCATCAGGTTCTTCTTTTATTCGGTAGACCCACTTGTTATGCAATGCCTTTTTCTCCTTATGCAAATCTGCTAACTCCCACGTGTGATTTGATAACAACGAATCCATCTCGTCCTTCATTGCAAGCTCCCACTTGATCGACTCATCAACTTGCATAGCCTCCTCATAACATTCAGGCTCGCCTCTATCCGTGAGCAGAATGTAGTTAAGCGATGGAGAAAATCTTACAGGCTTTCTGATGATTCTACTTGACCGTCGTAACTCTGTGACTGGTGTATACGGGACCACTTCAGAATCATCATCCTCATCAGCCTCACCACTCTCTTCTTGAGAGGTTTCTTCTTCTGTTGTTGTATCCTGTGGCAACTCCGGTGTCACGATATCTCCTAGGTCAACAACTTCTGGCTCTTTCCTCTCCGAGCCTTCTTTTAGCTTATCCTTGTACAACGCTTCTTCGTTGAACACAACATTCTTGCTGCGGATGATCTTTCGATTTTCATCATCCCAAAACCGGTAACCAAACTCCTCGTTACCATAACCGATGAAGTAACACTTCTTAGACTTGGAGTCAAGTTTACTTCTCACAGCGTCGTCAATGTGAACATAAGCTAAGCATCCAAATACCTTTAGATAAGAAAGGTTTACTTTCTTGCAGCTCCAAACTTCTTCAGGGATCTTGAATCCCAACGGCACCGATGGTCCTCTGTTTATTAAGAAGGCTGCGGTACTGATTGCATCTGCCCAAAACGTCTTAGGCAATCCACAGTGCAATCTCATGCTCCTTGCTCGCTCATTCAAGGTCCGGTTCATCCTTTCAGCTATTCCATTCTGTTGAGGCGTTCCGGGAATAGTCTTCTCCATCTTGATCCCACCATCAGCGCAATATCTCTTGAACTCGTCGCTGATATATTCACCACCATTATCAGACCTTAGACACTTCAACTTGAGATTCGTCTCAATCTCAACCATGGCTTTCCATCTTTTGAAAACCGAGAACACTTCAGACTTGTTCTTCATGAAGTAGACCCACACCTTCCTTGTGGAGTCATCAATAAAGGTCACATAGTAGTACGAACCTCCCAGCGATGCAACAGGAGCGGGTCCCCACACGTCAGTGTGCACCAGCTCTAACTTCTCAGATTTTGGCTCTCTTCCTCCTTTAGAGAAACTAACTCGTTTCTGTTTCCCAAGGATGCAGCTTTCACACATCTGATGATCCACCGTCTTCAGATCCGGAAGAGCGCCATTTTCCACCATGAGTTTCATCCCTTTCTCACTCATGTGCCCCAACCTACAATGCCACAACTTGGTCTGTTTGGCATTCTCGACAATAGCAACAGTGTCTTGATAACTCGCCGTCATATAAAGAGTGCCTCTTTTATGACCTTTAGCAACCACCATGGAACCTTTCTTTACTCTCCAGGCTCCACCACCAAAATTTACATCATGCCCCGTATCATCAAGTTGACCTACCGAGATCAGATTACGCATCAACTTGGGTACATGTCTAACCTTCGTAATCTTCCACACACGTCCATCTGACATCTTCAGGTTGATATCTCCAATACCAACTATATCCAAAGGTAATCCATCAGCAAGATATACCTTTCCGTAATTTCCTGCAACATAATTCTCCATAATGTTTTGGTGCGGTGTAGTGTGGAATGACGCTCCTGAGTCAAGAACCCATGAATCGACTGGGCTATCAACATAGGAGATTGACGCTTTGGTGTTATTTGTAGCTTCATCACGAGCTTCACTTTTCCTCGGGGAATCAACGGACACTACCAATGCATCAGCAATCTCACGTGTCACTGCATTGGCTCCGCCTCCCTTGTTGTCTTCCTTCTTAGGTGGTGCCCGGCAATTCTTCTTAATGTGGCCTGTCTTTCCACAATTCCAGCACTCCAGAGGCTGTCTGAATTTGGACTGACCCCATCCATTCCTTGACTTCGATCTGCCTTTACTCCGGTTACTTCTGTCTAGGTTTCGTCCTTTGTTTTCTACGTTGAAAGCAGAGCTCGTGGATGTCTCTCCAGAGTCTATCCTTCGAACTTCCTCAGCAAGGATACGATCTCTAACATCATTAAATTTAAGTTTCTGAGTACCGACAGAATTACTAACCGCTGCCCTCATTGGCTCCCAACTATTTGGCAAAGATGCCAACAGGATCAATGCTCGCACTTCATCATCAAACTCGATTTCAACGGATGACAGTTGGTTGACAATCGTATTGAACTCGTTCACATGTGCGGAAACCAGGCCACCTTCTTCCATCTTCAAATGAAAGAGCTTCTTCATGAGAAACACCTTATTATTTGCTGAAGGTTTCTCATACATATCCGAGAGAACTTTCATGAGCCCTTCCGTGGTCTTCTCCTTCGCAACGTTGTGAGCAACGTTTTTCGACAGTGTTAACCTTATAACACCCAGAACTTGTCTGTCAAGGAGCTCCCACTCGTCTTGATCCATCTTCTCAGGCTTGTTGCTCAGCGGTTGATGGAGCTTCTTTCCGTACAGATAATCTTCAATCTGCATTCTCCAAAATGCATAGTCTGTACCGTCAAATTTCCCGATGCTGTGCGTCGAACCGTCTTCGCCTCCCATCGTTTCTGAAACCACCGCGTTTAAAACACGTGAATAGTAACCCGACAAATTTTTGACTGATCACCGTAACCTGGCTCTGATACCAGTTGTTAGGAAATACGGGTCAAATTTTGCGGGAAATCAGAATTTGCGGGAGCGGGAAGACACACACAAAATTGTTAACGGAGTTCGGCCAATCGTGCCTACGTCTCCGGGACCTGCTACCGATCTTTTTATTATCACCGGGAAATTTTTACAAGCTCTCAAATCACCCCGATCCCAAATACACTCAAGAAATTAATAATAATTTCTTAAAAAGAATTTTTTTTTTTCTCTCACGTTCTTCTTCTTCTCTCTGTATTTTCTTCTTGCTTTGGGATGGATTTTAACAGCAAGATCTTCCATGTATTTATAGCAAAGGATGGAGTGTGTGAAAGCCACAATCTTTGACAAAATGAGCTTCCTCCTTTCTTGACTTTTTTGCCATCTTCACCGACGTGCCGTCCTCACCGTCATCATCACCGTCCAAGTTAAAAAAAAAAACGTGTTCTAACAGTAGCCTTACGAAGCGGAAAACGACTAACTCCTAGCGCAAAAGAAAGCATCACCATTTATGAATTCGCTATAACTGTGCAGGATGAGAAAGAAAAATCAAACCCCGTTCACATTGACATTGAAGAGCATAGTCCTGAAATTCTTCCCAAAACAGAAATTTCAGACCACACTGACAACCTAGAGGAATAACCGACTAACTCGAACGAGAAAGAGTCAGAAATAGAGGATCGTGATACCATCGATCGACAACGTACACCAAGAGTCGACCGACAGCATGAACCAAACGTCGATCGACAGCCTGCACCAAGAGTCAATCGACACCTAACTCCCAATCCAAGATTAGTCGAACCAGTCAAAATTAGGATTTACCAACAGAGATCCCTTTTCCCTGGTAAAAATGCGAAAGCGAAAAAAGAGTTAAATCGAGCGATATGCAAGAAGACTTTTGACAAACTAATCCTCAAGATGCCACTTAACGATGCCATAAATTTTTCATCAGCAATCAAGAAATATGTGAAAGAGGCAATATCACGAGGATTTAATGAAAAAGAACATAGCATAATGATGGTCTCCGAGGAAGTGAGTGCGATCATTCCAGGAGACACCCAACTAAACTTCCTAATCCTGGTAGCTTTGTCTTAGATTGCACCATCCACAATGAGAGATTCCAAAGATCACTTTATGATTTAGGCTCTAGTATAAACTTAATGCCTTACTCGGTTGCAATTTCCCTTGGGCTAACTCAGTTTCAATCTATAGGGATCACTCTCGTTTTAGCCGATAAATCCACTAGGATTCCAGAAAGTGTACTTGAAGATGTGCCCATCCGCATTAACGGCTGTCTTATACCTACAAAATTCGTAGTGCTACGATATGAGCAAGAACCCAAAAATTCTCTAAATTTAACACGATTTCTGGCTACAACCAGAGCGGTCATTAACGTCAAAGAAGGACGCATAAGTCTCAATCTCGGTGATATACCGATGGTTTTCGACATGGAAAATATAATCAAGAAACCTTTGATCGATGGTCAATCCTACCATATAGATCACCTTTCTGAAGTAGCTGAAGAGTCATTTATAGATATATGTTCTAATGACCCTTTGGATAGAGCAATCACATCTCCAGAAAGCACAATCTTTCCGTTGGATGATCGAGCTGAGGAATATGAGAGATTGATGGCTACCGCCAAGAGAGTAATGCACATCGACATTGAAGAAATTGATATATCGACCACCATTGATCGACAGGCAGAGCCCATCATCGATCAAAAGTCTTCAACAACCGGAGACTGGAGTAAGGAGAAAGCACCCAAAGTTGAGCTAAAACCTCTCCCAACTGGACTTAAAATGCTTTTCTTTATGAAAAATCTTATCCCGTCATCAACGCCAACCTAAATAGCGGAGAGCAAGCACTTATGCTCAACAAATTGCGAAAACATCTTAAGGCTATCGGATATTCTTTAGATGACATTCCAGGAATTTTCCCAAATTTATACATGCATAGGATACACCAGGAAGATGAATCAAAATCATCCATTGAACCTTAGAGAAGGTTAAATCCCAATTTAAAAGAAGTAGTCGAAAAGAAAACATGAAACTTCTGGAAGCAGGCGTTATTTACCCAATATCAAATTGTAACTGGGTTATTCCAGTTAATGTTGTCTCGAAGAAAGGAGGAATCACAGTGGTGAAGAATGACAAAAGACGAATTGATCCGGATGAGGACTGTGACCGGACACATAATTTGTATCGATTACAGAAAGCTAAACGCTGTCACACGAAAAGATCACTTCTCTCTACCCTTTATCGATCAGATGTTAGAGAGACTCGCATTCCATCAATACTATTGTTTTCTCAATGGGTACTCAGGATTTTTCCAGATTCCTATACATCCCGACGATCAAGAAAAGACCACTTTCACTTGTCCTTATGGAACATTCGCATACCGCAGAATGCCTGTCGGACTATGTAACGCTCTTGCAACATTCCAGAGATGCATGGTGTCTATATTCACTGACATGATATAAGACTTTATGGAAGTTTTCATGGACGATTTCCCAGCTTACAGCCCATATTTAAAAGCATGCTTAGATAATCTGTGCAAGGTGTTAGCAAGATGTGAAGAAAAGAATGTCATTTTATGGTCAACAGTGGATTCGTTTTGGGACACAAGATCTCAGCAGCCGGTATTGAAGTGAACAAAGCCAAAATTGAAGTAATGACATGTTTACTACCACCCACAAACGTAAAGGACATTAGGAGCTTCTTAGGACACGCTGGATTTTATAGAAGATTCATAAGAGATTTTAGCAAGATAGCTAGACCTCTTACATCACCTATGTAAAGAAGAAATTTGACTTCACACCCCAATGTCTGACAGCTTTCAAAGAAATCAAATCAGCCTGTATATGCTTCGTTGTGCAAGCACCAGATTGTAGTTTGCCTATCAAAATTATGTGCGACGTCAGCGATTTTACTGTGGGTGTTGTACTCGGACAGAAAAAGGACAGAAAGCTGCACGTTATATACTATGCTAGTAGGACTCTCGATGATGCACAATGCAATTACGCGACAACAGAAAATGAATTACTAGTTGTGGTGTTCATTTTCAAATTTTTTTGCTCTTATCTAGTCGGTTCGAAAATGATCGTCCATACTAACCACACTGCCCTGAAGTTCTTAATGAACAAAAAGGATGCGAAACCTCGACTTATTAGATGGATTCTCCTCTTACAAGAATTCGACATAGAAGACAAGGATAAGAAAGGAGTCAAAAACGGAGTCGCAAATCACTTAACTTGAATAAGAGTTGAAGACGACGTCCCTATCGACGATTTCCTACCTATAGATAACGTCTACTACGCAGAATCAACTTTCATTGGTCATGTGTGTTCAACAGATATGGAAGAATCGATCGACGCCTGCGTAGAATCATCGATCAATGCCATCCCCGAAAGCACGACGAGATGACTATTCCACTTGATGCAAATGTTGGATGCGATCCTTCGACACCAAACAATGATTCTCCTGGAGGTCGAAGTTTAAGTCGGGAGGTGTGCTATGAACATCTCTGATAGACCCTGCTATGCAGATATACTGAACTATCTTGCAGCTGACATTGAACCAGAACTCTTTAAAGGATACCACAAAAAATAATTATGAGAGAAATCCAGGGATATCACTGTGACGAATCCTACCTTTACAAACATTTTTCTGACGGCATATACAGATGATGTGTTGCTGAAAGCGAAACCACAAATATTATGTATCATTGTCAAGGATCCGACTACGTTGGGCATTTTGCCAGTTTTAAGACAATGTCAAAAATTCTACAAGCAGGCTTTGGGTGGCCAACCATGTTTCGAGATGCTCAAGCTTACGTAGAAAAGTGCGATCCTTGTCAAAGGAGAGAAAAAATCAGTAAGAGACACGAAATAGAACATAATTCATACTTGAAGTTTAAGTGTTTGATTGCTGGGGCATCGACTTTATGGGCCATTTCCCCTATTTGCACGGAAACATATACATATTAGTTGCTGTAGACTACGTTACCAAATGGTTTGAAGTACCACTCCAAAAAATGACGTTGTAGTATTCGTGAAACTTTTCAAAAATATCAATTTTTCCCGATACAGAGTTCCACGAAGTTACCCACTTTATTAATAGAATGTTCAAAAAAATACTCAAGAAACATGGAGTTCACCATCGAGTAGCAACAATTTATCATCCTCAGCTTAGCGGACAGTAGAAGTATGCAACCGTTAAATCAAAGAAATCTTAGAAAAGAAGTAAGATCAACCCGCAAAGACTGGTCTTTAAAATTGGATGACACACTTTGGGCTTACTAAACCGCGTTTAAAACACCGTTAGGAACCACCCCATTCCACTTAGTCTATGGAAAGCATGCCATCTCCCAGTTGAGCTAGCGCACAAAGCAGAATGGGACATCAAAGCAACAAATTTTAATGCCAAACCCACAGTAGAAAGGAGATTAAACCAATTAAATGAACTGGACGAGATAAGGTATCACGCCTACAAGAACTCGAAATTGTACAAGGAGAGAACTAAAGAATGTCACGACAAGAAAATCATTTCTAGGAATTTTGCACCTAAAAACCAAGTACTCTTGTACAACTCTCGGTTAACTTTATTTTCCAAGAAATTGCGTTCTTGTTGGTCAGGGCCCTTCACAGTGAGAGACGTTACATCTTATGGAGCAATTGTTCTGATTAACCCGAAAGGGAAGGACTTCACAGTGTATAGGCAAAGAGTAAAGCATTACTAGGCTAGAGATGAAATTCCGCATTCTCATACCAAGCGTATAGAGATGCCAAATCCCGATTGGCAAGCCTGACTTCCTGTCAAGCTTACGACCTTAAATAAGCGATGAATGGGAGGCAACCCACTAGTGAAAAACTAAATTTGAAATTTTAATTTTGAAAGCATTTTAGGAAATTTAGTTATAATAGAATACATTATATTAATTAAAAATAAAATAATAATAGTAGTTATGCACGAAAATGAAATATGAGGAGCGATCGTTGATCGACGTCCCTAAACGGCCATCGATCGACAATGAAGTGTCGAGTGTATAAGCTCAATGGAACCCTTTTTCATAAACACTTTCCATAACCGCCAAAACCTTACGAATTTCTAGAGCTGATTTCTCTCTCAATTTTTCTCGTTTTTAGCCTAACCCATTCGATTTTACCTCCTTTATCTGTTTAGTTCACTAAATCAATCGATCTTCAAGGTATGTTCTCTAAATATCTTACTTTAGGGAGTTTCTAGGGCTTTAGAGAAAAATCAAAATTTTAGGGTATTGGTTGGAATTTAGAACTTTTTAGGGTGATGGATTACTATAATAGGAGTTATCAACCGATTGTTGTTGGGGACAAAATCGGTTACGACATAATCAACGTCAGAAACTTCACGGGAAATTTCCTCTTTGAAAAGAGAGAGATAACATTTTTAAAAACAAAGAGCGGAAAAATCGAAATCAAATTTCGTATGAACTCTGAAAGAAGGTTCGCACAATAAGTCCTCGAGAAAGGTTACTCTAGGCCTCAGATGAACGGATCTCCGAGTATCCAAACAATGAAATGACTATGTGGATCAATCGTCCAACTCGATGAACGGGTGAGTTAGATCAAGCTAGCCGTCCAACTCGCCGAACATGCGAGTTGGACCGCACGAGCTGACCAACTTGCCTGTACATCAAATTGGATCGACCAAACCTACCAACTCGCCAAACAGGTGAGTTGGTAGAGCAAGCCACCCAACTCGTCCGTTACCAATCCAACTCGCCAAACAGGTGAGTTAGATCGACCAATCCACCCAATTGGGCGAGTTGGATCAACCTATCCATCTTCATCCCGTCCTCATAGCTCCCTCCTTCGAAATCGTATCGAACTCGTTCTTGTTTCATCTCGATCGGAGTTGCCGTTGAAACTTTACCGCAAGAACTTGTTTCCTCGTATAAAGTTTGAATTGATCGTGTAAAATGGCAACGGTTAACTAAACACCTGAAGTTTCCTCCACTATACGGGAAATTCGAACTCTTTTCAGAATCGACGTCGTTTCGAAAGCGTTGTTTCGATAAAATCGTAAAAACGCTGAAGTCAAAAAATGGCATGAGAAGTTCTAAAACACGGCCAAAAGCCCACTCGCGATTTTACACGAAATCGAATCCAATCGTTATGACGGTCTGTCTTTTATTTTGCATGAAAAGATAATTGTTAAGTTCGGATGATAAATGTGAAGTTTCCAAAGATAACCACGAAGATCGAAGAAAAATGGAAGATTTCCACGAAGCGATAAAATCGACCGAGGGCAGAAGGGGAAAGAGAAAACCGCCTCTAGGAGAAGTATATAAGGACATCGAGGCTGAAGATGCAGAGACAAAAAATTTTTTACTCAGAGCAAACATAGCATTTAGGGAAATTAGGCGTATTTTTGTTTTTCTGTTACCGAGCTGCGACTCAACTATGTTAATTAAGTCTTACAAGGTTAGAACTAGGAACTCACCAACGGCTCTTACCGCCAAGGCTCTACCTGTTGTAACGCTCAAATCACATATTCGGATAAGATCTTCTTTGCTCTCTTTTTGTTTAATCAATTCGTTATTATATCGTTTGTTCTCATTGTTTGTTCTCATTGTTTGGTCACTTGACGTTTTGGCTTAACAGAAATCTGGGACCTCTGGGAAAGTTGGGTTTACTTGGCCATCATAAATCAATGGAAATGGACAATGCGAATTTCGGTTCCCACAATTGTAATTGTTGTTTGCACAATTTTTTGTTTGATTTGTGAGATCAAAATCTCATGATAATCGTAACAGACCATCGATCGACGCTCTCAAGGGACCATCGATCGTTGGTCATAACGACTTAAGCGTAATTACTAATTCTTGTTTTTTCGATTGCAGATGAGCGAGAGAAGAACCAATGCGTGTTTCGATGTTGGTGGCTCCAGTTTTGCACCATCAGGACCTCCATGTCGTGCACCTTGCCCTAAGGAGGAGAGGGTATTGATTGATACATTCAAGCATTACCTTGACCCTAAGGCATCTATATTCTCGAGGGGATGCACCCACAGGGCTGTGCCCTAGGACTGGGACGACTAGCCAGCCTCTACTACAACGTTTGGCAAGGTGTTTCCATTGAGCCCACCAGGTTTGTCGACATAGACATCCTGACAAAGCTGAAGCTTAGGTATGATTCCCGCGATATGATGAGGGAGATGGGGATGGGAACCATGGCTACTAGGCCATATTTACTATATCCTGACTTAGTCCGGCAGTTCATGGCCACAGATCGGGTGATCTATCATTAATTGAGGGCGAAGAGGACGACCGAGGCCTATTTGACCTTCATGATCAGGGGCATCAAGTATAATATCACCATCCCTGACCTCTGTCACATCTACGGGTTTAACAACCCCGATTACCTCGGCTGCACCGTCCCCTCCTTCCCTGGGCAGACCACCTTCTGGGGGCTCATTGCTACATGTCATTTTGACTCCAGCGTAGCCATACAGACAGACGTCCGCCACCCGTCCTTGCACTACTTTCTGAAGATCCTTGCCAACACCATGTTGTGCAAGATGGAGCCCAACAAGCTGGGGGTTCAAGAGATTACACTGCTGTACGACTTAATCAAGGGATTGGTTGAGCTCCATGACGAGGTCATTTCACCCCCGTGAGCGACCAGCTGGTGAACCTGGGGGCCATATTTGCTGATCACTTAGTGTACCTAAAGGGGAAACCCTTTATCCTGCAGGAAGAAGGAGACAATATGAAGCCTTCTGACACCCATATTTCTACACCTTGATATCAGCCTTCAGAGAACCTCTGTGGAGTCTGAGTTTGAGTATTTGGATGAAGCTCATCTGACCAGGGCAGGATGGCTGAAGGAAGGAAACTTTTGGTCCTTTGTAGATGATGTGGGGCCCCATATGATAGAGCTCCCAGCGCCCAATATGACGAATTTCACTGACACCCCTGCACGCCTTGAGTTCAGGCCGGACGAGCACTTCGTGCGCAATGCACATGTCCGTATACGGCGCAGAGGAGGACTCAGAGCAGCACACACACCTGTAGAGGACCATGCAGCAGCATTACCACCCCCACTGCCAGCATTCCTGCAGATCTCAGAGACCCCACCCACGATCATGGAGACTTCCAGCGATTCGTGGTGGGAGCACTTCAGGCCATATGGGGTAGGTTGGAGGCCATGACTCGGTGCCAGTTTTTCAGCCGTCCGCGTACCAGGGAAAAGTCTCCACCAGCAGGTCCAGCACCACCACGCCAGACGGATATGGATACCACCGACGAGGAGTAGCCTACATTTTTGCTTTCCTCCCTTTTATCTTTATTCCAGACTCGTGCATGATTTATTTCATTATGTTTATTTTTTTGGATTTTTAAAACTCATGTTTATTATCATTACTTGCTGCTTTAACTTGATTTTCAAGTGTCTAACAAAGCTAACACAAAGAGAGATGATCAGAATGTGGAGGTCTTAGACATTTTTACGGTTACTTGCTGACGAGTTCATGCTATCCGTCGACCATCGATCGATAGTCCTTTGGCGCCGTTGATCGATGGCGACAATGACAGAAAGGTACGAGTTCTTAAATCCTAACAATTAACTTATTTACATTCCAATTTATTTAATCTCGCCAATCTCATACTATTTTCAGATTGGGACATTGTTATTCAAGTCTGGGGAGGTAGTTACTATCACCATATTTTAGTTTTAATGTTTTCTTTCTTAGTAATGATTATAAAAAATGTTTTATTGAGTCAAAGTTAGAAGTTAGTTATTGTATAACCTTTTTTACTATTGACTATAACCTTTTTCTAGAACAGTTTGTTGCACCAATTTCTAGCACCATTCTGAGGTTGAATGGAAAAGCTAAGTAGATTGATTATCATGTAATACCCATACTTAATACCCACACTTGATAAGAACTTCTGAAGGAACCAAAGCTAACCTCCAACATAGGTAACTATATTTGCTTGTTTTGGGGCTTGGTATACATAGGATCGGATTTCTCTTGCAAATCTGAAAGGTAAAAATAATTTACTTCATGATCCTCCTCTAACCTTTCTTCAGCATCTATAAAGATAAGATTGAGATGAATTACTGAGATGCAGAGGGGTAGGTACATTACCGATGACCCCATTATTCTAATTCAAAGGAATGATCACACATTGTTGGAAGCGAGAGGTAGGTACCGACGACCCCACTATTCGCCTACAACTTTGTCAAAAAACCCGATAATGAGATGGCAAGATGGAATTGTACCAGCATCATTTTCCGTTGAATTTAAGATATAAAAAGATTCAGAGGAGAAAGAAGAGAGAGGAAAAGGATTAGAAAATAAGTTACTTGTGGTTCAGACCCTTGCTTGGGTAAGAGTCCATGTGTCTTCTGATCGTTATTCCTAGGATAAAGCTTGCACCTTATATTATGTATTTAATTGAGGACAATAGAGGGTGTGTCAGATAGCTTCTGGTAGGCTGTGGTAGGAAAGATTGATTAGTTAAACAAAGTACATGGAAATACTCTAGATGTGGTTGCAACAGAAACTTAGGTGAAACAATGTTCTAAGGAGCTGGTATGTCTTTGTGTTTTCAAACATTTCTCTCATTTATTCTATGTTTAGTTTGAGGGCAAGCAAATGATAAGTATGGAAGAGTTGATATGTCATGGTTTTACCTGATTTTACCTATGATATGTATACGGTTTTAAAGTCTTTTATATGCTATTGATATTTTTTAGAGTTTTTACAGGTTCAGATACTCATTTGAAGCAATTGGATCTTTTAGATCATTCTGGAGCATTGAAGAATGCTCAGCCGAGAACTCGAAACCAGAACAAAGAAACGTTAAGACCATCGATCGACGTCTCACCCTGAGTGTCGATTGATGGTTTACACTTCTGCCATAACAGCTTTAGTGTTAATTTGAGAGTGCATAATAGAAGCTACATCACTAGTAGCTCATAGAGTTAATTTGAGAGTGCATAATAGACTCTAAGAGCTACATCACTGAACCAGCTCAGTTGGGTCCATAACAGCTTTAGTGTCACTGAGCTGGTTCAGCTGCTCCAAAGTAGTGTCACTCAGCTGATTTAGCTTCTCCAAAGTAGTGTCACTAAGCTGGTTTAGCTCTCTACACTCACTTCAGCTGGTTCTAGCTCAACCTCAGTCCCATTAGCTGGGTCGTCCATGGAAAACTTCAATGGGCCGACCATGGTTACATCATCCCCTCCTCCTTTTAAAATATTTGTCCTCAAATATGTATATCCTACATCAAAAGGAAACAAGTTGGACATGAGGAAAATGTTCAAGAAAATAAGTATGAAATCAACATCAAATAATGGTTATAGAATGGGAATTTCATAGAGTTTTGAAGTCGTTTTTCTCAGGTACTTCCACCTCCATATTTCAGGATGATAAGTATGATGTTTGCTCTTATCCGTTTCACTCCTTTGGGATGGATCCTGTTGTTCGTGGACACTCAAAACAAAGCCTGGATATCCGGTGTTATATGTGCAAGACATGTTCTTATTCCGATAAAAAACAAGCGTTCCTTCCTTAAAACATGTTGCACACATTTCTGATAGTCAAAACACCTATAAAAGTAAGTGTTGCATACCAGAATGATACCAAGGCATGGAATACCATAGAAAAACTGTAAAACATGCACAACTTTCTCACAATCAGAACACAAATAATTATGTTCAGTTTGAGAATCATTTATCAAAGACTCAACACAAACGATTATGTTCAAACTGAGAATCACTAATCAAAGGCTCATCATATTTTTTCAAAGAATGTATTGTAAACCAAAATATTATCAAAGCTCAAAAAGACACTATCCTCAAGCAATGATCTCAAAACAAACCAAGATTTATCAGCTTCATAACAAGAATGAACAAGTTTCAAATTAGTATCAAAATTAAAATTGATTTTAGCTCTAAGCGATTTCAGTTCCTACACCTTCTTAGGTTCGCTCAAGGCATATGTAGATGCAAGCAAATCATCAGTGACCAGTTTATGCCTCATAACAAAACTATTATCCTTAAAGCTAGCAAATGAATAAAAAGATTTTCTAAATCATAGCTCAGGCTGATTCAAAACAAGCTCTAATGTCTTTTCAGGATGATCACAAATTTTTTTATGTTCAATGAATTGCTCAAGACTCACAATAAGACCATGATACTGCCACATGGAAAACGTTTTTGATCAGAGAGTTTATCTGGTTCAAGTACTTTAAAAGAATTAATCATGTTATCAAAAACAGAGTTTGAAACACAATTTATTTTTTATTTTGTCAAGACCAAAAAGTTTTACATCATTATAGCTAACCATTACAAGCATTTCAGGCACATAATTAACCAGATCAAGTTTCTTACAGTGGTCTTGCAGGTTAGAGAACAAAGACTTCGGAATTGTGATCGCCTCCAAGCTGCTCCATCACTTCTTCTTTTGTTAAATTCTTTGTTCTGTTTCTGGTGAGTGTTCTTCAGAGACCTAGGACACAGAGACAATGCTACTCAGTTGCACCGGTTCCAAACACATCAGTTCATCACAAGTACTGCTGTTATCAAGTTAAGACTGAGGAGAGAAAATAGAAAACACATTTTCTGTCTCAGGTTCTTTCATTACCTTAAATGAACCTGTTTTCAGCTCTTGGACAACCTGCTCATGCTTGTTACAACTCTTTGGTTCAGCAACTTCTGAGGAAGGATGTGAGGTTGGCCTTATTTTCTGCTCTTTTGCAAAATCTTTGAGTACTTGTTGTGCAATCCTTTATGAGACTTTCTTGTGTGATCACGACGATAGAAAGGTCATATCTCTTCTTGTGACTGATCCTCCTAGTTGGTTTCTCCATCCTACCTAGTTGTGCCTTTTCGTGCACAAAATCAGAATGACTAAAAACCAATGTTTTATTTTATGAACAAATTATGTATTTTTCAGTAAACTCATGGTGGTAGGACTTAATTGATCATTATGTGTGCTTATTCTGTTAAGTCTTCCCAGCGACCTCCTACATTGTATCCTTTTCTGCTCATAACCAGATTGTGTGTTTGAATAAAAAAAAGATATTACCTTTCCCGTTTGTTTGATATCTTCTTATCGATCTCACAGACAAAACAAAAAAAAAATCTCACAAGAAAAATTGTAGTTTCTTCATAGCTTCTTCCTCACTGAACAACACTCACAGTGAGTACGATGCGTAATTGTAAAAGAAAAGGGGAAAAGTAAAACCATACCTCCCAAAAAATTTGGCTTGGGTTTGAATACTTGATCATGTCTATTCGATTTCCATGTCTTCAGCTTGAAAAAAATGACAGTAGTATGAATCGAGAAATATCTGCCAAACAACCACATGAACAACATATAACTATAGCAGAGACACTTGAACAAAAAACCTACATAATTTCAGATCGGCAATCAAGTAGCTGAGACGATAGACTAATAGATGAACATGACATGAGGCTGGAAGATCTGAAGCTTGAGTTTCCTTGCAAGAAGATGATTCCTCTGGCACGAACAAATAATTGAGGAATTCTGGAACACATTTTCAAAAGAAGAAGCCATTGGTGAAAAGATGATTGTGATTTATCTATCTATACTGTTTAAATTAATTAATTTAGTTTTTTCTTAAGCATGCCACATAGGCAAAAAAAATCACAAAATAGTTAACCAATCACAACATCTATATATGCCACATCATTCTCCTTTGTCTCACAAGCAGGGATATTGATTACTCTTCCATTCTCCTCATCTACTAGGTAAACGTATTTCCCTACTTTTAATTTTCATTGCAACTTCTTCCCTTCCCTTCTCATTCTTTTTCTCACAACATTTTTTTAAAGATTTTATGTGAATGGTTGTCGTATGTCAACAAATATTTAATCTGTGAAATGTTCTCTTCACTCGATCTGCTGATGATTTCTAAAGATTATCTCCAATTCCAGGTTAGCTTTCTCAACATATTTGGTATGTCAGTACTGCATATGGTTTATAGTTCTAACCATGCTTGTAGTTTGATGCATGGAGTTTACACTTGAAATATAAAAAGATTGTTTTCTTTCATTTTAGGATCTATATACTATATACTGAAGGGTTTACTAATATAATTTGATGTCACTCTTTGTTCTCCAATGATAATAAAGCTTTGTCTACCCTCAGCATCCAAGGTGGATCCATTGCAACCAGATTTCTTCGAGTTCACTAGTCGTGTGGTTGCTTTAGCGTCAATTCAAAAAGTTCAAGTAGGGGTGCTACTCGTCCGTGTTTCTTCCTACGATTGGCTGCAAAGAAAGTTGGTTTGAAAGATATCAAGGACACGGATCGAATCATGTACAAAAGATGCAAACAGATTCTAGAGATGGATCTAGTGTCTTTTGATTCAGACCCAGGTCTTGGTCAAACATTTGTATCTGAAACCGAGGTGCTAGGAAAAGGGAAGAAAAGAGCTACTTAAACATGGAAAGTCCATTGCCGTTAACAACAAGAATAAGGAACAATATGTCAATCTTTTTATCAAAAATCGATTAGCAACATCAATCTTTGAGAAAGTAAATCAATTTTTCAAGGATTCTGGGATAGCCTTGCAGATTTTGAGGATTTTGATATCATGATTAGAGGAGGAAAGAAGCTGATAAGCATAGATGATTGGAAAGCGCATACAGAGTACAATAGATAGCGCAAGTAACTACTGATGGTGTACCGCGCTACCATCTTGTGTAGGATAGTCATGTCCAAATACATTGAGTTAATCTTCCAACCGCAACTTGTTGGGTATAAGGCATGGGATTGTTTGGTATGCCCTTTGGATCTTCTCCAATTTTCCGCTCTCGTGAGCTCCAATAGGATTGAAGTACCTCAGAAAAATTATCGACCAATATGGTTATGTTGCATGAATGTCTCTAGCTATCTCTTCAAGAAACATTTGCACAAATAGAAAGGAATTTTCAAGATCTAAATCACATATGATATATGCGCTTCTTTAATATTTGTTTCACTATTACAGAAAAACTAGTGGAGATCATAAGATTCCAAAAGCACACTTTAATTGAGAAAAAAACTTTGTTTTTTTTTCTCAGCATATGCATGTGCCAGTCTGAAGTATAAAATACTCATAGATTAAATGTGTAACCATAGTTCACACAAGGTTAATGTCACAAAAATTTTGAAACGTTGATTTTCAGCCAACCAAACTAGAAAAGCGACTATGAGCATAAAATTGTTAAAGTTAAAACATTTGGGATTTGATGAGTGAACTATGTGTACATTTGAATTTAAGATGTTAGTGTAAAAGGTGATAAATATTATCCTTTTTGATTGAATATACAAATCTATTAATATGCAATGGTCGAAAAGTCAGAAGCAAAGCCCTTCCGAAAACCAAGAGACGGGATTGAGAGAAGAATAACAAATTTAGAGAAATTTTGTGTGGCCACATCTACACACGGATTTTGCTCTCCAAAACTCAACTAACCCAATTTAAAAAAAAAAAAAAAGACTATATAACTGCGTCCTTAAGTTGTAAATACATTCTTGTTTCTTTTGATTACGAGGACAGAAAAAATGTATACTTCACATTGCCGTTATCAAGGCTACATCTTGCTTCTAGTTCTATTTTATTCACCTGTGTTTGATTTGGCTTCAAATATAGACATTTCTGGTGATTCAAGAGTGAACAAAACCGACAGTAACCAGAAATTTTCTCTCTCTAATTCCAATCAAGATGGCAAGGAATATAAAAGCTGTATAAGTGTAGGTGTTGAAATTCCGAAGCTGAATATTTTTTGTGATGAATCACCTAAAGATATTATTACAAAGATCAATTTTGCTGATTATGGAAATCCTATTGGTGGTTGTAAAGACAATAGACACGGCAATTGCGGCGCACCAGCTACCTTGAGGGTGGTCAAAAAGGTTAGCAAAATTAATGAATACTGACAATATGTTGTGGATTAGTGAATATTAAATATCTCAACGAATCTTATTTGTGCAATTTGTTGTGGATTAGTGAATAATAAATATCTCAGCAAATCTTATTTGTGCAGAATTGTCTTAGAAAACACAAGTGTGAGCTTAAGAATTCGGACGAGATGTTTGGTCCGAGTCACTGCAAGAAAGATATTAAGCTCACTGTTGAATACACTTGCACAAAAGCTTAGGTTTTCTATTTGCTCCTTAATTAAGGCCTTTAAAAATAATTTTGGTTTGTTTCCTTATATTGATCAAGTTCTTGTTGATTATTAAAGGGAACGTTTCAGACATTTTACTATGTTTGTTACTTTGCAACAAAGGTTGATGTGTAGAACCACGAAATTTCTAAATGAGAACCATGAAACAAAATCGGTTGAAAACAATAGTATAGAGGTAAAATTTTGAAAATCATTAAGGAAATAAATGAAAGAACACAAGAAGCCGATATTTTATATATTTCCTTATCTCTATAAAGTAGCCGTAAAGTGTGACAGTTGTGTATGATTTTTGAATCATTTGATAGAATTGCGTTGAGACTGTTTCTCAAAACCCTAAACATAATCTGCGAACTTATGTCTACGCTATACTCTCGAGACTTACATTAAAGAAGACTAAAGAGTTTTTATTGGAAGTTTTATTTGCGTAAGAGCATACGTATACATGAGAGGTAAAATATCTAGTTATATGAGAAGATATACTTGATCTGCAAGATAAGTATAAACGAAAAGAGAAAAATAATATTCTTGAATATTCTTTCTTATTCCACAAGTAGAGAGTAACGGAAATTGTATGATATTATCTAAAAGTATTCTGAAATTATCTTGACACAATCTGAAAGATTTAAATTTATCAAGATATTAAAGCACAATGTTATAAATTTTCTCTACCTTATTATGCAAAAATTTGATATGATTTACTCCACAAAAAACATTTTTTTGAGCCAAATGTTCATATTTATCAACCCAGATCCAATGACCCTCTCTCTCATGTTTGCCATAGTGTCTCTATAAGCTTTTGAATTTTGTTAAATAAAATATCATATAACTTTTAACTTTTTGCCATGGTTTAATAAGATTTCTTTTATTAGAGCCTAAAAGATACATATTCACATTTGTTTTTACATTAATTCAACATTTACTTAGTCCAATGGATTTGTAAAATTTGGTTCCAACAATCTTCACATGAATAGAAATAACTCTAAACAATTACAAACTAGATAGATGATGCAGATTCGATAGACTAGGATTAACAATAGACTAAACAAACAGACTCTTTAAGAGTATATGCGAATACTAACTGTGTATGAGGTAGTATCATATTTCATCTCTGAACCACTCATTCTTAAAATTTGTCAGTTTTAATTAGCCAAGAGGTGACTATGATGTCTTGAACATCCAACTTATCAGTTATGGGAACTTAACATCAGTATCATCATCCATTTGCAGAACTTAATATTTAGTGTAACTTTTCATGCCAAGCTAAAGAAAGATTTTATCATTTAAAGATTAGCTGGCTCCTTTGACCTAGTTAAATTAAATAATTCAAAGAACTATAACCATTTATTACATAATAAATACTCCTTCCGTTTCGTTTTACTTGTCGTTCTAGTTTTTTACACACAGATTAAGAAACCATTTAATTTTACATATTTTCTAGATAAAAACACAATTTTCTATACACCTAACCACATTTGAACCAATAGAAAAATAAAATAACAAATAAAACTAATAAATTTTGCATTGAAATTATAAAACGACACTTATTTTGAAACAAAAAAATTTCTTTACAACGACAACTAAATCGAAACGGAGGTAGTATGAGGTTGAATACAACGCAATCCCTCACTCATCTTTATATACTTTTACTAAAATAATAGTGCCATTGTGTATTGATACCAACGTAAATAGAGAGTACATTTTCCAAGGGAAGTTGATAGGTAAGGGAAAAAGCTTGTTCAATAATAAATTGTGATCGATTGTTGAGATTCTTCAAGAACCAAAGCTTGTTCCTTCAATAATTAGATTTCTTCCTTCTCACTTGTTTGTTTCCTCCGTCATTTTGTAGACGGACCAAATAGCTTTCTCCACCTAGCTCTTATCTCTTACTTCGCATGCCTTCGACACCGCATGATCCCTCCTATTCCACCAATAGACAATTTCAACTTAAGTTCCATAACTTACAAAGTAACATATCCTATACAAATAAAACATAATAAACATAAATAAGAATGGATATGCACCGTTCAATAGATACTAGGGCTATACGAAGATAACATCGAAATCTATAAAGAATCATTATCATGTTCTGTACGAAACAATATTCTAAAATTCAGATATAAAAGCTTAATTTGGAAAAAATAGAAAGAGAAACCAACAAATTACCAGAGGAATGACCCAAAACTTTTGATGAATCCTTTTTGGGATGGTGATTATTGTGATTCTTCCTGTGAGGAAACAAAGAAGAAGACTTTGAAAAAGGCAAATAGATGCAACGGCAAAGCTAAGACTCAAATTCAAGCCATCATCATTTTCACCTATTTCTTCAAAATAGTATTTTATCTTAGCTTTCAAAATTTTCTTGAGAAACTGATGTAGTACTAGTTAATAGTAAGTAAAGAGACGGACAGAGATGAAGAATTATGTTGGGGGCTTAGGATTTCAACGATGAAAAAATCAGATAAGCATTTCCCATTTCAATGATGATATATACTGCTAATTTTTATTTTTTATTTTCTAGCTAAAATTTGGAAATTTTTATTTCTTTTGAATGAATATTACAAAATCAAATATAAACCACTTAATTCCACTAAAATGAGTTTTACAAATGAACTTTTCATTTTCTTCTCTATATTTAAATAAAAAAAGCCAAAATTCACCAATAATCAAATGCTTATTTTGTATTTTTATGAAAGGTAATGTAAAGAAAATATGGAAACACACGCTTACAAAAAACGACAAAACATAACACCAATGAATGAAGAAATCGGAGAGAGAGTTATAATGAGAGGTCTAATAACTTTAAAATATTTTAAAACTTTGATAACATCAACATCAATCATAGTCATTTGTCTAAAATATATTAAACAGATAATATTTACCAATTTGTTTGATTCTGGTTTACGTAATATGAGGACATCGCTACAAAACATTTACACGTACGAGCATACTTTAGTTTCCTTCGTAACTAAAATGATAGAAAATGTTTTTGGCTGAAAAACTATGTGACAAAAAAATTGATTAGTTACATATACAGCTTCGAAAACAAAACGTTCTAATTTTTATATTTAGATAAACCAAAATCAGTTACATATCTCGGTTCAACGAAATATAAGTACGTCTGGACACAAATCAAAATCAAATCATATGTGTATATAGGAAAAGTAATGTTACCTTGAACTCGTTGATCATGACATTGTGATTTTCCTCAGTTCAATACATGTTCCTATTCCCTTTTAACCATAGTTTTCCATTGAAATTATCATATAACAGTAGAAAGATTTTGGGTAGGCATAACTTCTTAAAAATCAGTTGTCAAATATGAAGATACTGAATTTACCTTAGATTTATAGAAGAGACAATAGTCTAGATCAAAAATTTGAAGAAAATGAAGAGTGATCAAATTATATATGGTTTCATGGGAATATTCTGCCTGACAATAGTTCATCTGCATATAAAACAAAATCACAATGAGCAAACTAAAAATGTATGTATAAATAAAAAGCTTAACATTCGAAAAAAATAATAGAAATCTACTAATCAAAAGCAAAAAAATTTATTCACAACATAAAAAAACTCAATGGTTTCATTTTTGTGTTGAGAATGTCTTATTTATATAGTAAATTAGTGGAAGTTAGTTTTCATGATAAGCTATGAAATAGAAAATTCTCTAATAAATCTAAGAGAATATTATACTTCTAAGGGAAAAAAAATATCTCGGAAATAACTTGCACCAGAATTTTGATTAAAAATCTAATTATAAATATTCAAATATTGAATGCAAGAACTTAAGAAAGAATATATCTCGTGATTTGATTGCAACTGAATTTTGATTGAAAAATTCTACTATAGATATTTAAATATTTAATATCATAATAAGCAAAAAAAGCAAAAAAATCTAGAAAATATAATGCAACAACTTTTTGAACTAACAAAACAATCATATAAGCCATGCTATAAATATCATATTTCAAATTTATAATATAGAAATCATATAATATAGGTTACAAATATCATATTCTATATTCTATAAATTATTAAAAAGTATAAATTATAAATACAATATATATATCGTATATAAAATTTACAGTAAAATAACCATATGATAAATATTTATAAACTGTAATATTATGCTTTATAATTTCACATAAATTATATAGTCTTATAAATGTGTAATTTCTAATATATAATTTCTAATTTAATATTGTTTGTATTGACATAATATTGTTTGTTAATAATTTTGTGTTATTAGACATGTATATAATAATAGCCTAGTGATTTGATTAATTTAACTAATTTATTTGAGTTTTCTATAAATAAATAGAATAGTAATATTTTATTTTATTTTATTTCAAAACATTGTCTAATCAGTAGTCATGTCAGTTTAGAAATGTTTAATGATTAGCCATCATTAAATCTAACTAAGTCACAATAGTCACCTAATCATCCAATAAAATTATAACGTTCCACTAAATCTAACTAAGTCACAATAGTCACCTAATCATCCAATAAAATTATAACATTTTTACTTAAAAGTATTCTCAAATATTACTCAAATATAAATATAAATATTTTTATATTTGCCATACTTTAAAATATTATAGTTTATATTTGCCAAATATAAATATCAATAAAATGTCTTTATTTTTTCTTGCAAAACCGTTAATCAACTTCTTCCTTAAGAAATCGTTAATCAACTTGGAACAATCATCTTTTTAGACATTTTGTTCGATTAATACTGTCAACAACCCACTTATCTTCATGAAATATAATCAAACGAAAACAGTTTTTAGCTTCAATTTTCAAAATCCAGAAACTAAGCAGGTGTTATTGGATTGGGGAATTTAACAGAATTGGATATACTTTAAATTTGAAGTTAAATCTAATGTTATTCAATTGAGTATTAGATGGGAGTCCATAAAATCTAATGAAATCACCTGTTATTCAATATTCATTACATTTCAGTGGAATTTAGTTATAAAGGATTTGAATGTATTCTTTTATTAAAGAGTTATTTGCATAAAGTGCCCTATTTGGCACCTATAATTAGAGACTTGCCCATGATGTGACAATCACTTTTCTTTGGACCATTTTGCCCTTCTCCACACTCTCTCTCCTCTCTTTGACTTCCCCCTTTTCTTTTTTCTCTTCAATCCTTAATTATTTTACAAATCTCTATCATTCTATATACAATTAAATTTTAAATTTCATTATTTTTTCATAAGTGGCTTTGAATCCTCAAATTTTTCACCTTTTTTTCTCTCCATTCCCTAATTATTTTACAAATCTCTATAATTCTATATACAATTAAATTTTAAATTTCATTATTTTTTTCATAAGTGAATTTGAATCCTCAATTTTATGATGATATCAATTTTCTGGGTTTTAGATTCGACGTCGTGTTAGCGGTTAACAAATATTGTAGACGTTAACAGAAGTGTTAGTTGTTAACAATTATTTTTACGCTTCGCGGAAATAAATGTGTTGGTTGTTAACAAATATTGTAGACGTTAACAGAAATGTTATATGTTAACAAATGTTTTTACGCTTCGTGTTAATGAGAGGAAAGAGAAAGGGCATTCTCGGCATTTTCTTGCCAAATGGTTGTGTCAGTGTCCCTCATGTCCAATCAATGGTATTTTGCTAATTTGAGCTTCAAATATAGGTAGTTCACTAAATCACTCTTTATTAAAACAAGACCAAACAAAACTCTGATACTTTTTGTCTGGTTCTCGAAGTACATAAGATATATTCCTTCCGCTCCGAAATGATCCATATTCTAAAAAAAAATGTTTCAAAAAGATACATTTTTTTACATTTTTAATGTATTAATTAATAATAAATTGTAAATTTCAAAAAAAAATATAGTTGTATCTATTAAAGTTCTATTAGTTAAAAATTTATGGGGAATTATTTAATTATAAAAATAATGTATTGGTAACTATAATTTGCTATGTTTTCTAAGTGTGAAAATTCTAAAGACATTTTGAAACAGAGGGATTATTCTTCTCTCTAGCTCTTCTCAGCAATGAAACTATCTTCTCGACGAGATCCAGCGTCGAAAATTAACGCCTCAAGCACATGTTGCTCCAGATTCGCGTAAAGTGGTGGTGGCTCAGATGAGTCAGATGGCAAAGCCGATTTTCTATCCGTCAAATTTAGGGATGGGTCAGAAACCTCTTTGCTATAACATCTTTTCATTCATGTCGAACTACGCCGGATCTTCTCCCGCTCGGAGCTAATCTCCGGGAGCTAGTAGTAGTCACGAAACGAGGAAATGGTATAGTCAGAGGCCTCTCGTTTCTTTCTTCTCTTTCAATTTTATTTTTGCATGTGATGTCAATATTTATAAGTGTTCCCGTGATTAATACTGTTTTTAGGGTTAAATTATCTCCACGATTAAGAGTTCCACAGATTTTAGAATCACATATTCTGGTTACAATGATATTAGGTTGATTCAACTGGAAATCTATTAGGTTATTTCTTGGCTTTCGTTGTCTATCTTTTTCGATTTGGAGTCACATTTTTGTTGCAATGGTTATCTCATATGGTATTAAGGATTTTCTGGTAGTATTGATGGATTTGCAGTTGTTACTTTGATTATCATCAATCTCATTACTTTACAGGATCCATAATCTGGAACAGTTTTTTCAAAACATCATCTTGCTCAGGTATCTTTTGTCTTTTCAGAACCAAACAATCGTACATCTTTACCGTCGAGGGTTTGCAAAGCTGGAGAGGCAAGCTGGACAATTCCATTTTTTTGTCCTCTCAAGACATTCTTTTACGGTTTAGAGCCTGACTGGTTTAAACGCAGCGGTTGCGGTTGTGGCTGCGAGAGTTTGCGGATGCGGGTGATTGCGGTTTAAAACGTTACTAAGCGATTTACACGACTGGTGCAGCGGTTAGAAATTTGTGAGTTTGCGGGATACTTACGACTGATTGGCTACCAAATGCAAAAGCGGTTAATTAATAAATTAACAATATTAATATTTTATATAATTAAGAAAATATTAAAAATTATATTGTTACACTAAATATAAAAAAAATATTTATAAAATCATAGTATTAAATTATAAAAAATATATTTTTAGCTTTATATATATGTATTTATATATTAATGTCTAAAAATTATAGTAAATATTTTAGTTTAAAATTTTTAATTTTAATTAAATATTTTTTATTTGAATATAATCTTTTTTTGAAAAAAAATATTTTTGTTTACTCTCCCGCAACCGCCTGCAACTGCCCGCAACCGCAAACGCTAGCTGGAAGCAACTTTTGATTTTGAGAGGTTTGGAGCGGTTTGAAGTGGTTTATAACGTTTTTTGTGATTGTTACAAAACGCCAATAAACGTTACCAACCGCAAAAGCTGCGTTTGCGGGTGATAGCGCGGAAACCAGTCAAGCCCTTAGTCTGCTCGTGAGACATATATTCTGTAGCCTAGGATCAATTTAAGGCAACACCATGACCTCTTCTCTTGTACATTCGATTTATAAAACTTGTTTAGTACTTGGTGGTTTTATATGTGCTCTATAGGCTAAAGAAAACTCTGAATCTTGAAGTTGAGCTACTCTGTGTGGTATGTATGTTTGTATATTTAACGGCAGATCCTTAGATGATGAAAATGTTTCTTCTTCTCATCTTACGGTAACTACTAGTACTAGATTGAGATTGTACGCCCTTTCTTGATATGTAATTAGCAGCGTTTTCAAAAATAATTAAAAAACGTAATTAATTACAAAGTCAAAAAACTCCATTGAAATCCATCACAAAAGTCAAAAATATATTACAATCAAAACCATTAAAATCCTTTATGTTAAAGATTATCTAGATGGTTGACATTAGTAGTTATCCTATACATTGTAGTTATCTCATTCTCTTGTAGTTATCTCTATGTTAGAGATAGAGCTTATCTACACCTATATACTTGTATATATATGAGTCCATATGAATGAGAATAATATACAACACTTTCCACAACACGTTATCAGCACGATAGTCCCTATCCTGAAAGCTAGAAACCAAAAAACCCCTAATCCGTCCGCAAACTTTAGAGAGACCGTTCTTTTAAACCGTAAGTAACCAGAAGGCGATCGATATATCAAATCGAAGCCCAAGACGAGAGGAATCTTTTGCCGCAGACGGCTCGACGATCCGATCTCTGACGCGTTCTCAATCTCAATTACAAAACGCGGCGCCGATTTACCTAAAACCATAATCTCTCCTTCCATCGACGGCGAACTTCAAACGGTTCGTTCTCTCAAACCGTGTAGACTCAGAAAACGTGTAATATATCAAATTGAAGCCCCGGACGAGACGAATAAGTATGTGAAAACGGTTTGCCGATCCGATCAGTGACGCGCCCTCACGCACGATTACAGTGAACGCCGTCAAGTTTGAAAACTGCATACGATTTCAAAAGCTAAGTTTTCTCATAAACCCTAAATTTTTCATGAACCCTAATCTTCTCTATCTCACAGAATAGAGACTTCGGATGATATCTAATCTTGCTTAGCTTATAAACTTGATATCAGCTTGAACAAAATAACTCACGAATCAAGGAGGGTTCATGGAAGCTTGTAGCTCGTGAGGAACAACTTTCGGATCTCTCTCTTTAAGGTGGTCCAGTCAGATACAAAGGTCTTATAAGGTAAATAAGATCAAAACCTAAGAGATCTAAATCGGATTGCATGTATATAAAGTATAAGAACCCTAAATCAAAACTTTATGCAATCGGTTTATATCTAAAACCCTAGAACATAATCAATCAAATACTTAAAGAACAAACCTATAATATCATGAATTGCTTGATTCGATTAATAACAAACCATATACTTGAAATCGAATCATCTAAGGGCCTTGAAACCCTAATTATCACTTGTTCAAAATCGGTTTGTTTCATTACATGATTGATTGTTTGTTTGTGCATTGAAAATCCTAATTCCATTGTCAATCAAAGGGTCTTGAAAACCCTAGTTTGATTCACCCATATCATGGATAGGTTGCTAGAAATCGTTTCTCATACTTGTTGGAAACCCTAGCTTCAATCTTGCATGAACCCTAATTTCCTTTTTAGGTTAACTTGATATATTTTCGAGTTTGATTGTTTTTGGAATGTTTCCATATTTGTTTGATTGAGAGTTTAAGTTGATAGAATTAAAAGTAAAACCTAAATCTCAAATTTGGAATATATGAGACTTTAAGAAAATTTTCATTTTGGAATGTTTCCATTTTGCTTGTTTGAGAGTTTAGGTCGATAGATTGAATGAAAACTCTAAATCTCGGATTTGGAAATTCTCTAAAGATATAAAACCTAAAATTTGGATGATATGAGAATTTAGAAAAATTTCCATTTTTCAAACTTTCCATTTTTGAAAGTTTTCATTTTTGAAATTTTCCATTCCTGAAATTTCCATATTCAAAATTTCCATTTTTCAAAATTTCCATTTTTGAAAATTTTCATTTTTGAACATTTCCATTTTTGATCATATGCAAGCTAAGTTGATAGATTGTGTGTTCCATAAAATCTATCTCGAATATGAACTACCTAAAGGCCTTGAAACCTTAACTCTGAAAATGTTAAGATGATCATTCAAACATTTCTTGGCCGTGTGCATAGCTTATTTGATCAATGAAACATGTTTGATTGCTTGGATTGCATTATCACTCGACCGTGTGACTTTTGTATCATGCTCATGTTGTTCCCACACCATGGATTGTTGAAATCCTAGTTTCTAAATTAAACTTATAAGGGCCTTGAAATCCTAAGTACTATGATTAATAAAATCGGGTGGAGAAATTATTGATTAATTTTGATTAATCCATGAGAATTAAGATGCTAGAATTGTTTGATGCATCCATGATACACTAAGTAATAATATCCTTACCCGGTCTTGAATCCAACCGAGGTCTAAACCTTGTCGACCTTGGTCGCATATAGGATCACATGGTTGATTGGTTAATTGCTTGGTTGAGGATCAATAACTAAAACTCGACCTATGATTGTTTTGCATCTCATCGTAGCAATCATACATGGCCGTGTGGCCTTAACATATCGACCATACATATCCCACGTCCACACTGTTCTGATTTGGTCGAAATAGAAATTCTTTTGGTCAAGTAACCAAATATGAAAACCATGTGTGTTGACTAGTTGATTGTTTGAATTCTAAAATTCTTGAATTGGTCGATAATATGATCTTAAAAGTCGAAACCCTAAAGCTACATATAATCATTAGACACAAAGATTATCCTAAGATCGAACCTGATCTATCTTATCTATACTCGACCTAAAACCCGTCTAGGACCTAACCACGTCCATAAAAATAGTCCACACGGCCATAGGAACCATTATGGTCGCAGCCGTGGTTGATGAAAAAGACGTGGTCGAGGCCACTATAATGTGAGCCATGGTCGATCGAACCACTATAGCAAAGGCTGTGGATTTCAAACCCATTCAGGCCGTGGTCGAGACCAGAAACATGGTATTTCCATCAAAATTTTACCTTGCATAAATGCATATGGTCGTGGCTATTAACAACTCATATGGTCGAGGTTAACAAACTCGGACCGTGGCCGTATAAACCACAATAACTATCGTGGACCCAAAATTTTGGCCATGGTCGAGGGCAAGTAAGCCGTGGTATTTCTAAACCACAACACCCGACCAACAAATCATTGAGCCATAGGTATGGAAAATAAAACCATTTGAATAAAACATATAGAACTCCCAAACATCATTGTGACCTCTATCAAGAGAGTCCAAAAGGGAAGAAACTAAAACCCCATTTGGTCCAAGATGGCAATGGTGATAGTCAAAATAAACTTATGAATTATGAAACATATAGTTGTCTAAATGAATAAGCTAGATTTCGACAATAAGAGTTTATAAATGAGTGTATAGTCGGTCTAATAAGACCTACGGCCAAGATAGTGCCTAAAGGGCTAAAGAGATCCTAATGATCTACATTCACCCATAAGACCCATTGAGTTATAAGAACTTAAGTATGAATGGTTTCCCAAATAAAAAAACAATGGGTAAGAAAGGAAACAAAAGGGTTCCTTCAAAAGATTTGAAATAAAACCGCCCAAGACCGCATAATAATGTAGTCTAGACTATACTTATGTACTTTACTGATCTAAACTATGCTAAGGATCAGTATGTTAAGAGGCAAAAAGAGCCATGGATACCCAAATTGGTATACCCACGAAATTACACTTAATGGCATGACTGGATTAGCCATCCATGTCTAAAAACTTGATTGCTATTGTAAAGGCACCAGAGTTATCCCATAAGATCTCACGTTGTGTAACATGTACACAAGAGAAACTCATTAGGCTTTATTGTCCTAAGCATCACGAAAAATAAGTATGTTCATGAGGGGGAGTGAGGATTAAACCCAGTGATACATGACCATACAAGAAAATTCGCGTAACATGGGTTGTAACCATGTCATAAAAGGCTTTGAGATTCAGGTTCTCTTGGTGATAAATCACCCACGTCCAGCCTAATGCTTAGGGACATTATGAATTTACATGTACAATGCAATGTATGCATCAGGCCATATAAGTGAGCATAGATATTCCCATCTCAGATTGAATACGGGTCATAAAGCCAGACATATACCATCTTGAGATTTTTATTAAACAAACCACCACAGACAATTGTGCCGTCTAAGATGGAACCTCTGAAGAGGATTGAGAATATATGTTGGATAAGTATTTCTTTCTCCCACGAGTTTTAAATAAACCTTGAGCAAAATATGGATGATCAGATTGTGGCCAGGTACACGGATTGCATGATTATGAATCCTACTATCTAACATCATAAGGAGAAAGATATAAGCTTGATATGATAAGAAAAAGAGAATGGTATTGACCATCATTGTCTTGGCAAGATCCTCGTATCAGAGAATGAGATTTAAGACGTCTAAAGAAAGAAAAGATTATGCAAAGCTAGCTAAATTAGATGCCAGACACATAGACCCGAGAAATGAAAAGAAAAAGGTCATACCAGCTTAGCACCAAACGAATTTGATGTCCTAGAAGAGACACAACCAAGTTGCTACAGAGTCTATAAGAGATAGACCAATATGTTCCATAATAGAAGGAACCTCGGAAAAGAGAAAAGGTGCATAAAATATGAAATCTGAGGTTAATAAGGAAACCAGGCCAGACATACAAATAAGGTCGGCCGACTGAAACATCTAAGGTACCAGACCATGTAGCTTGGGACGCCAAGCTGCTAGGTATTAAAGGTCCTAGATAACAAGATCTCAAACCAATTGGATCATGTCTGGAATACAATGGAACGCAGAAAGGGTATCGATACCAATGATATAAAAATGCGCAAGATAAGTAGCACTTGACCATAGAGATATAAGCGAGGATCAAGAACCCACGTAAGAGTACTCATAAAGATAAAAAGAAACCGTGGGGGTAGAATATAAATAAAGAGTGATGGGCGTATTGGCCATAGAAACGCCATCAGATAAAACCAGTGATGAATAAAAGATCTTGTGAGAAAATCGTGAGATAATAGAACATTCAAGCATGGCTTGATAACACAAGGATACTCACAGAGATTAAGAAAAGTTTATAAAGAGATATACTCCAATGTGGTGGAGGCTACTAATTTGACAAAGTCTGGTCATAGATTAAAGTATGTAAAAGTAGCATATGGTTCACTGGATAAACAAAGATTAAAGGTACCACAAAAGAGATAAGAAAGATGAGAAAGAAATTCTCTAAAATGAAACAATGCAGCTGCATAGACTAAGTAAAGCTTAGCAGAAAAGTGCTATAAGAACAATTCAGATCAGTCCATGTAAGCATATAAAAGATGTATGGATTCCTTGTGATCAAAGATTGGCTACAATGGATAAAGCCATTGGTATATACGAAGTGATATATGTCTGAATGGACAAAACACATGAAACAAAGTGGTTCGTATGTGTTTGGATCAATGACTCAATATATATTGAAATGTCCACGTAATGGCTAAGCCATGAGACTAGAAGATCCGTGGGACATGAAAGGACCTGCGAGTAAGATTTAATCGCAGATTAAAAGTCCATCTGAGTACCGGTCGAGTGACATCCGTCCAACCAAGACACAGAGTGATCAGCAGCAAAGATGTACGTCATGACCACATCTTAATGGAGTTCCAGAAGACATAAAGACGTCCAAGAGTTACAAGTTTATTCAAGGGAAAATCCAACTGATCATCTTCAAGTCATAGGCAACTTCGACGTTTTGGAAGCTCAGACACCAGATAGGAATGCGTCATCTACAGTGGTGCATTCATCAGGGGGAGTTACATGTGTTGTACTCTTTTTCCTGTCTTGGCTTCCCTTTTTACCACATTGGGTTTTGGGTTTACCAGGAGAGGTTTTAATGAGGCAACATCCAAAGCATGTAACAACCTCTGAACCAGATGTGTCAACCAAGGGGAAGTGTTAAGGATTATCTAGATGGTTGACATTAGTAGTTATCCTATACATTGTAGTTATCTCATTCTCTTGTAGTTATCTCTATGTTAGAGATAGAGCTTATCTACACCTATATACTTGTATATATATGAGTCCATATGAATGAGAATAATATACAACACTTTCCACAACACTTTATACATTTTTAAGAGCTCAGCGAATCCTCGCAAATACTTTTATTTTACAATTACCATAAAATCTCTATTATACTAGGGCTTGTCCGCTATACGGATGGGATATACTTTACTTGTGATTTAGATTACTATTTTTTGTATTACTTTGTGATTTGTGTTTTAGATTTACATTTGTAAGAGATGTGTTTGATAATGATTTTTATCTTTTAGAAAGTTTTAGGTGGGGAGGGATTAAAAATGGTAAGATATATTTTGCTTGTTTGCCATAGTTGTTTTTGTATTAAAGAGTTATGGCGTTCATATGTTGTGAGGGCTTCAAATGGTCTTCATGTTGTTTTCTTTTAGAAAATTTGATCCCATATTCGATGTCAAAATGATTTGTTTTTTCTAATATTAATTCTTATATAAATTAAGTAAAGTTTTCTTATTTAATCTCGTACACTAATTTTTAGAGTTATCGATCTGAATTGAACGGTTTTGAAATAAACTAAATTTTCTAACTTACAATCGAAATAAAAAAGCATATATAATACAGTTAATAGTTCTAAAATTATAATCACAACTACATTATTCATAATTTACATATTGTAAAATATGTATATAACTCTGACAAAACAATTTTTATGTACTTAAATAACTTCATCCACTGGCGCAGGACTAGGGATGTTAAAACGGGCTTGTCCGGCCCGTTTACGTCCAAGCCCGTTTATGTCCAAGCCCGTTTAGAAAATGTCCATTTAAAGCCCGTTTAAATCAAGCCCGTTTAAAACCCGTTATGTGAAGCCCGTTTAATATGAAACCCGTTTAAGCCCGTTTAGGGCCCGTTTATTTAAAAAAAAAATAAGCATAACTTTTTTTGTATAATAACATTTTACTTCAGTCAAACCTGTCAAATAAAATAAAAATCCATAACCATTACATTACATTGTTTTGTTTCAACTAAAAATTCAAAGTTTACAAATCATAACATAATTAAAATGTAAAGTGTGAACTTTACACCAAATCATTGTCCATACCATAAACTTAATATTATTTTTTTCCTGATTGGACTACCAAAGACCTGTCAATAATAAAAAAATAACCTATTATTATATATTTTCATCAAACAAATTATAAACTGATATAAAACATAACAAAAAATATTAAATACCATTGTTCCATCAAACATTTCAATCTTTTGATGTTGAAGACTCCACTCCTGAACTGCTTGCTTTCTTTTTCACATTGAACTTCTGCTTCTGTTTCTATAAAATCCTCATCCATATCAAATTCAGCATCCTCATCATTCATGTCCATGTATTCACGTTGAGCATCAAGAAGGGCTATTGTTTGCTCAGTTTCAAAGTCCATCTCTGCAAAAAAAAAAAATAGAATTATAAAAGTGATCACTTCATAATAGTCTCAGGCCAAACCTAAAACAAAGTATTTTTAACAACGACGTCACGCCTAAACACACAACGACCAGTAGCACCAGAAACATAGTATTTTTAACAACCTTAAACATCTATCGCTAAATCAAATACAAATAAGTTAACTATTAATTTACCTTTCAGTTTCGAAAGATGTTTCTTGACTTTCCCTGCACAGCCTTTGTAGTGAAGTGACACCACCTTTAAATGAAATATTGTTATGTTTTGTTCCAGACATAACTTCATACTTGATTATTTTGGCATGAGTAATAGGGTCAACGAGAAAAGAATACAAAGGTCAAAACATAAAACAACTCGCAGTCATATCTAAACAACTACACAAGTCCAACTGTTCAAATTTCACTCATATCTAAACACAAGTCCACATAACAAACAAATACAGTAATTAATTCATACCACTTTGCTACTTTATCAAGAACATGAACTACATTTTTTATTAAAGTTACAGAACAAACGAGGACTTGTGTTTGTCCAAAACATAACCATAACCTCAAACCCATTGTTCTTAAAGTTCAAGTCTCATTTAGAGAAACAAAGACAAACCAGGACTTATGCTAACAATTAGAACCATAAACAGAGCATTAACACTGCAAATATAATTCACCATAAACAGAACACAAAAGAAAGATCACTCCTTTTCTTATCCCCAACAAAACTAAAACTAAAACTATATTAAACACACAAAGACATAAACTAACAAATTACAAGCCGGCATAATCTAAAAACCCATAGCCCTAACTTGATGTAAAGACAAGAAAAACCCCATTTTAAAACAAATCCACAAAATAATTGAAAGAACAACAACGAAATCAGTTTGAAACAGTAGTTACAGTAACAATTTAAAAAAAAAAAACGAACCTTGAGGGTATCTAAGATGTGAGGAAGAGAGAGCGAAGAAGAAGACACGAGATATACACCAAGAGACAAATCGAAACCCTAGAAGCTTCCTGATTCGATTCACAGACCCATGAAAAGAGCAGTTTAAGACTTTGATGAAAAGAGCAGTTTGAGACTTTGATGAAAAGCGGCAAGAAACTGAAGAACGACAAATAGATTAGGTTAGGGATCTCACCACCCTTAAACGACTACGTTTAAAGCTGAGAAAAAAAGTAAACGGGCCAAACGGACCGTCCAATTATTTTGATTAAAACCCGTTTATTAAACGGACACATCCGACTAAGCCCGTTTAAGATCATTAAGTAATCGGGCTTTTAACGGACACTAAAATTACACCAAGCCCGTTTATGTCCATTTATACAAAGCCCTAATTAACATCCCTACGCGCAACTACTACTCTTTAATCTCCAATGGTTGGCTTCATTTCTTGCTTCAAAAATCCACTTTATTCAAAATGAAGTAAAAAATGAAGCAACTTCTCTCCAATGGTTTGCTTCATTTCTTGCTTCAAAAAAAAATATTCTAAGTATATTCTATCTCTTTTTATCATTAATTAAGAACACCTTATACTTTTTTCATATTTACTAATTGTACCCAACTATTCTTTTTTTTTACCAATAATTCAACTCAATTGTTATAAATGCAATATTATTTTATAATAAAATTATTACATATATCATAAATGAAGAAAAATAAAACTAGATTTTATAAAGAAGCATCAATCGTGTATTTTTCCCACAAATTGTATTAAGTATTTTATGTTTAATTGGATGTTATCAATCATGTATTTCACTTTAATATTAATTATATAATGTTATCTTTTATTTCATATATGTTTTTAAAATATTTACTATTATAAATTAATATAATAACGAAATAGTGTAAATTAATTGGGTTATATTAATTATTACAGTTTATTTTATCAAAAAGTAAGAACAAATAAAAGTTAAAGACCAATTTATAATTTAGAAAATTCAGCTTAAAAAAATGAAGCAATGAACAGTATTGCGTCAAATTTGAAGCAACACTGGTTATTGCTTCATTTTGAAGCAAGAAATGAAGCACCATTGGAGCAAAAGTTGCTTCAAAATGAAGCAAAGAGTGGAAAATGAAGCACCATTGGAGATGGTCATAATATGTCATATTATTAAAGAAAAGAAAAAAAAACGGGTACCCCGCGGGTACCCATAATAAAATGGACTCGAGGCATCTCCTCCCATACCCCCAAATGTCAAAACTCAATCTCTCATAGACACTCCATTTAACAGAAATTTAATTGAATTATTTTTAATTCAAATAATAAGTAAAAGTCATAAAACCCGTAAATAGTTCACATAATTACAACTTATACCTGGGTCAACTCAACTGAAATCGCCTAACCATCTAACCAATCGAGTCAAGTCTCATATTGGTGAAATCTGTTTGAGTTATGGGATTTTGTTATGTTATTTCTGGATCATGTTGTGTTAAGACTTATGTTGTTTGGATTATGTTCTATTTCTGAATGAATGTGTGCTAGTTTTACTAGTAATTCGTAGTTATTCTTCCGTTGTCTTAACACAACATGTGTTTAGATTATGGCATGTGTTCTAACCAATCGGGTCAAGTCTCATATTGGTGAAATCTGTTTGAGTTATGGGATTTTGTTATGTTCTATTTCTGGATCATGTTGTGTTAAGACTTATGTTATTTGGATTATGTTCTATTTCTGAATGAATGTGTGCTAGTTTTACTAGTTAGTCGTAGTTATTCTTCCGTAGTTTTACTAGTTATTCTTCAGTAGTTTTAATTGTATGAGAATATATCCATTAGTATCCAATTGTACCTTTTAGATCTGAACTTTATCAATCATGTATTTCACTTTTATATTAATTATATAATGTTATCTTTTATTTCATTTATGTTTTTAAAATATTTACTATTATAAATTAATATAATAACGAAATAGTATAAAATAATTGGGTTATATTAATTATTACAGTTTATTTTATCAAAAAGTAAGAACAAATAAAAGTTAAAGACCAATTTATAATTTAGAAAGTCCATCTTCAAAAAATGAAGCAATGAACAGTATTGCTTCAAATTTGAAGCAACACTGTTTATTGCTTCATTTTGAAGCAAGAAATGAAGCACCATTGGAGCAACACTGTTCATTGCTTCATTTTGAAGCAAGAAATGAAGCACCATTGGAGCAAAAGTAGCTTCAAAATGAAGCAAAAAGTGGAAAATGAAGCAACATTGGAGATTGTCATAATATGTCATATTATTAAAGAGAAGAAAAAAAACGGGTACCCCGCAGGTACCCATAATAAAATGGACTCGAGGCATCTCCTCCCATACCCCCAATTGTCAAAACTCAATCTCTCATAGACACTCCATTTAACAGAAATTTAATTGAATTTTTTTTAATTCAAATAATAAGTAAAAGTCATAAAACCCGTAAATAGTTCACATAATTACAACTTATACCTAGATCAACTCAATTGAAATCGCCTAACCATCTAACCAATCGAGTCAAGTCTCATATTGGTGAAATCTGTTTGAGTTATGGGATTTTGTTATGTTATATCTGGATCATGTTGTGTTAAGACTTATGTTGTTTGGATTATGTTCTATTTCTGAATGAATATGTGCTAGTTTTCCTAGTTATTCGTAGTTATTCTTCCGTAGTCTTAACACAACATGTGTTTGGATTATGGCATGTGTTCTAACCAATCGAGTCATGTCTCATATTGGTGAAATATGTTTGAGTTATGGGATTTTGTTATGAAATCATATCGGCTTCCCCGTCCCACCACCACTTGTATCTAATTATATGGAAGATATACCAATTGTATTTTGCACATCGCGATTAACAATAAGATCTATAAACATTATCAGAATTTATATCACTATTTTTGGCAATTTTGTTACATTAGATAAATTGTCATATATCACTATGTCTATATTGGTTCAAATCCAACCATTGTAACTAAATGTATTGAACGTTATCCAATTGTATTTTGCACATATCAATTAACATTAGAATCAAAAAACATTATCAAAAGATATATCACTATTTATAACAATCTTGTTACTAGAAAAAAAAATTGTCATATGTCTTAATGTACATATCGGTTCAAGGACAACCACTTGTACCCAATTATATGGAAGGTATACCAATTGTATTTTGCACATTTAGATTAAAAATAAGATCCAAAACCATTAATGTTTGATAAGATAGTGTGACGATTGGAGAGAATTTAAGGATGAATTTGTTGGGTTAAATAATTGGAAATTTTATGTTAAACATTAAAATCAAAACTGAATGAGAAAGAGTGATTTGTAAACTGAGAAAACTATGGAAACTTTAATATGAACTTATCTTTTCAGAGCATCTAGTTGGTTAATATGTAGAAACCGAGATATGGCGAACAAACCACTTACTCGAGATTTTTTTTTAAATCCTAAGTATTTCTTAGTATTTCCAGTGTTACGATGGTAAGTATTTCCTACTATGTCAGGTGTTACAATCGTAAGTATTTTCAAGTATTTCCAGTATTACTATCCAAAATATTTCCAAAGTATTTCCAAGTATTTCCAGTGTTACAATCCTAAGTATTTCCAGTTTTAGAATCTTTGCTTAGTATTTCCAGTATTACAATCCTAGTATTTCCCGAGTTACGATCCGAAGTATTTCCTAGTATTTCCTCGTAACAATTGTTACGATCCGAAGTATTTCCTAGTATTTCCTGTGGTACAATACTAAGTACTTACTAGTATTTCTGGTGTTACAATACTAGACTTCAACGAATGTAAAATATCTTAACAAAGGAGCATACTCATGACCGGAAACCAAGGTGGATTTTCTTTGTTGAATTTTATATGGATTTTGATTCTTTTTTTTTTGAACAAAACTTCATTTAGATTAGAACAATCAAACAAAGTTATGGATGTTCAACAATGCCAGCTTATCTAGACCGTCAGCTTCGGCATTGTATAGCCTTGGTACAAAGTGAAAGGAGATAGAGGTAAACAGAGAACGCAAATGTTCGATATCAAAAAGTACACCTTGCGCTTCAATGATCTTCTTGTTTGTAGAGATGGATGTGATGAGAGACTGTGAATCTGACCAGATAGTCAGCGTTCTTAATCCCAAGTCAACTGCTTGTAGGAGAGCAGTTTTAATCGCTAAAGCTTCTGCAATGAAGGCAGAGCCGACTATGCAGCGGTTCCCTGAAACTTGATGAGAGGTGATGTTGCTGGAAGGGTCCTTGAATATGCAACCGAAGCCTCCACCTTTTGTGGTTGCATCCCAAGCAGCGTCCACAAAACATTTAGTTGATTGTGTCAAACCACATGGCTGTGGTACTCTAATATTGCTCATAGGGGCGGATGATGGCGGTAACTTTCCAGGTTGGGCTGCTTGCCACGATCTTGCTTCTTTTGTTGCTATAGATGCCACTTCCTGTTCAGTCATAATCAGATTTTCGAACAACAATTTATTTCTTGCAATCCATAAGTACCAAAGAACCCATGGGTAGAGGTCAGTAGTACTTAAGCCCGTTGGTGGAAACACATGTTTTTTTCTTGCAATCCACATGGATTCTGATTCATATAACTAGTTTTTTTCTGAAACACATGTTTCCCAAAAAGCAACTTGGGAAATACTTCGGATCGTAACACTGGAAATATTAGGAAATACTTAAGCTGTAATACTGAAATACTAAGCAAGGATTTGAATAAGAAAGATTGTAAAACTGGAAATAATACTAGGAAATACTTAGGATTGTAATACTGGAAATACTAAGCAAGGATTGTAAAACTGGAAATACTTGGAAATACTTAGGATTGTAACACCGGAAATACTACGAAATACTTAGGAAATACTTAGTATTGTAACACTGGAAATACTATTAAATACTTAGTATTGTACCACAGGAAATACTTCGGATCGTAACACTGGAAATACCTGGAAATAATTGTGATTGTAATACTGGAAATACTAAGCAACGATTGTAACACTGGAAATACTTGAGATTGTAACACTGGAAATACTACGAAATACTTAGCTTTGTATTTGTATAATTTATAAAATAGAAGTAAAAAATTATAAAGTAGAAGTAAAGGTATCTGTTAAGATATTTTACATTCGCTGAAGTCTAGTATTGTAACACTGAAAACACTAGGAAATACTTCGGATCGTAACACGGGAAAAACTAGGATTGTAATACTGGAAATACTAAGATCGCAACCGCTTTATATAAACTTATAAAACCTTATAAATTATTATACAAAACCATTAAAAAATTTTTTATAAGCCTTAAATATAAAGCAATAGAGAAGTGAGTCAAAATATTTAAATGAAAAGATACAGTTCAGCATTTGTATTCATACATTTATTAAATATTTGAAACTTTAGATTGAAAGAGGAAGAGAATTAATTGCTTCTGGTAAAAACTTTAGATTGAAGTCTGCTGCATAATTTATGAAGTCCTGCATATTCTGAAGTCTTGTAGCCTGATTAATACTCTTCAATAATAAGTATATCTATTCATTTGATTCATATACAACTCTTTTATAGAGACACTAGGGGTGTTCCGGCGCTACGCGCCGGATTTGCATGATAATAAATTTTAAGAACTTCAAAACTAATATAATGTATTAAGAAAAAAAATATTTTGCAAACATAATAAGATATATTAGTTTTGTTCTTACAATTAATCTGTAATGTAGTAAATACCAAAGAAATATTATTAAACATAATCACATACTTAAGTGATCTAAGATACTCCAAAATCGGTTGACAAAAAAAAGAGTTGAAATAAAAATATATGAAGAATACTTTGTTATTTTTTTCATTTGGCAGAATATAATTTCTACAAACACATACACAAATGGTTTAATGTACTCTAATATCAGCAAAAGAGATCCTTAGTAGACACTAAAAAATTGAACATAATTTTTTATATTATTTGGCATTACATGCTTTTAAAAACTATTACTTTAGATTTATATACATGCACATTAACTTATTTCGTATATCTGCCAAGAGAAACACTCTTACTCAAATTTATGAGGTACTTTATCTATGTGATATTTAAAATATTTATGTTTGAGTTGTATTAATATTTTATTTGATTTACATTGCTTTCATTTTAATTTAATATCCTGTTATATATCCTATTACAATTAAAGTATAAATACAAATGGGAAATAACCCTGAATTTATCTCATTATTTACGGTTGATTGACACTGGTGTTAATTATGCACAATAACTAAATATTGACTAAACTTTTCACGTCATATTCCAAGCCGATAAGACCATTAACATTTTTTTTTTTTGACATCAAACGGTAATTCTATTACTCAGACTTGAGGTGGTCTGGGAAGCCAGACCAGAATAGAACTACCAACAAAACAAAGATCTCTATGAAAAGTACGAGCAGTTTTGGCCAAATCATCAGCAACTCCATTGTGAACCCTCGGGATATGACAGATCTCAAACTCCGGGAAGCAGATCAGAAGAGTTTTAATAACCTCCAGTTCCGTTGCAAATCGCAGCCAAGCCTGCGGTTCCGATAGCATTGCGATAAGATCCTTACAATCCGTACCAAAGCGTTGACAGGTCGAGTATTGGAGCATACATTCTAGCGCCCATCTAAAAGCTTCTAACTCAGAATGCAGAGCTGTCTCGCGCTTCCTCAAATTTCTCGTCCCCATTAGCTCTACCTTCCCATCTTCAGTTCTCCATACCCAACCACAGCCGCTATACTGATCGGTGTCGGTCCAAGAACCATCCACTAAGCATATATTCTCAAGACATATGGTCTGAGGCTCAACAGTAGAAGGCACTTGCGAGTTCTGACCAGTTTTATCATTAGCATTAAACCAAGCAAGACATTCACTTTCAACAAATCGTACCAACTCCATAGGATCCATGTCAATCCCCCTAAAAAGTTTGTCATTCCTGGCCTTCCATATATACCAAATTATCCATGGGTATGGATCACTATGTAACGCAGATGCACTAAACTCCTCCTTCCGCCAGAAAAGATAATCCATATTAGCATAGATACTAGGCAATGGAAATATATTTTATCCCGACGGTATCGAGGATAATGCCCAAACTTGCAAGGCAGGAGGACACTCAAAAATAGCATGAGTAACAGATTCTTCCGGCTCTCCACACCTTGGGCAGAAATCATCACATCTCAAAGTCCTATAATTCAGGTTCCGAGTAACCACGACATGTCCCGTTATCAATTGCCACATAAGATGGCGCATCTTTGGAGGAGCTCTCACTTTCCAAACAAAGGCTTGGAGATCAGTTATACCAGGTTCGCATATCAAACTCTCGTTATCCTTCCTCAGGAGGTATTGGGCTACCTTGTAACCTGATTTGACAGTATACTGTCCAGTTTTAGTATAACACCAGCAGAAGGAGTCCCTCTGAATCGATGTGCTGATGACTAAACTCCTTATAAGAGGAATATCGGCCATATGGACAAAATGTGACAGCAGTTCAATATCCCAGTCCTTCGAATCTGGATTTATCAAATCGCTTACTCTCAGGTTCGGTGACAAAACAAGGCCAGACGGGTTAGCCGGACGCGCAGGTACAGTCGGGATCCAGGGATCCTCCCACACTTTGACTTCATGTCCAGAATGTACCTTATGTCTAATACCCAGTAACAACAAATCTCGCGCCGCCAAAACGCTAGTCCACACATAGGATGGGCTGCTGGTCGGATTTGAACGTAGCGGCAAACTCATTTGGTAGTACCTCCCTTTGAGTACCCTAGCCACCAATGAGTCCGGAAACTGAACTAGCCTCCATAACTGTTTCGCTAGTAAGGCTAAGTTGAATTCATGGATCATACGAAATCCCAAACCTCCCTCACACCTAGGTTTACATAGTTTTTCCCATTTAGCCCAATGAATGCCTTTCTTCGGGGGATTGGAGCTCCACCAAAATTGTGCGATGGCACTTGCAAGCTTTTCACATACTTCTAATGGTAAGAGAAATGTAGACATCACATATGTAGGCAGAGCTAATAGAATAGATTTAATCAGAACCTCCTTCCCACCTTTCGATAGCCATCTCCCAGTCCACCCGTTCACTCTATGCATTAATTTGTCTCTAAGGAAAGCAAAAAGTTTGCATTTTGAGCCACTAATGTCCTCTGGGATACCCAAATATGAACCCATCCCTCCTTCATTTTGAATTCCTAGCTTATCTTTAATTTGTTGTCTAGTTATAGCATTTATCTTCTTGCCAAAGAGCAGAGAAGATTTCTCAAAGTTAATGCACTGACGTGATGCTTTCCCATATTTCCTAATCTCTTTCAATACTTCCTCACATTCACGGGGCTCCGCCTTACAGAAGAAAAGGCTATCATCAGCAAAGAGAAGGTGGGATACCGAGGGACATGCGCGTGTTACCCGCATCCCCGTTATCCTCCCTTGGTTCTCTGCATGATTAAGAAGGCTAACGAGCGCTTCCGTGCACAGGATGAAGATGAAAGGAGACAAAGGATCTCCTTGGCGTAGGCCCCTTTCCGGGACAACATTCCCCCTTGGCTGACCATTGATAAGAACTTTGTATCTCACCGATGTTATGCATCGCATGATCCAATCAATCCAGAGTTCCGAGAATCCCATTTTTTGCATAACAGCCTGTATGATTGGCCACTCCATTCGATCATACGCTTTACTCATATCAGTCTTAATGGCCATCCTCTTGTTGCGACCATTTGGTTTAGTCCTCAAAGCATGGAACATTTCCTGTGCAATCATGACGTTATCAGAGATTTGTCTTCCGGCCACAAAAGCCGATTGAGTTTCTGATATTAATCCTGGTAGGACTTTCCTCAATCTCTGACATAAGATCTTAGAGATTATCTTATAGCTAACATTTTGAAAAATGGAGTAACACGTACATCAGGTCCCCACACCAACCAAATACGACCTAACGTATTGTGTTCATAATTAGCTAACATCGACCAGTTCGGAAAAACTGATGACATTATTCGCCGACCTTTTTCTTCTTTAACCCTTGTTTCCAACAGCCCACCGAAACAAAATCTTTTCTCTGTAACCCATTTCTTCGGAATGCTTTTTTAATTTATTAAAACCTCGAACATTCCAGAAGAAACCCGACATATTATCTTCTCTTGTTGTTACGTCTTTTATCTCTCATTCCAGAAGAAACCCGACAAACCTCGAACAAACCCGACTAGTTTCTGTTATCTCTCATTTTTTACTTTCAGTCGTTCTGTATTATCTTTTCTTTATTCAGTACCATTAACCGTAAGCATCTCTTGTTTTTTTTCTATAAACATATAGGAGTTGGCAACTACAATATCACGACTAATGATATTGTATAGGAGTTGACATATATATGAATTCCGATTTATCAAAGGTTGATTTTTAGTAACAAATTGGGTGGTTTGTTATTAAGTTTTTGAACTATGCGTTGAAAAAAACATTTTTTTGGTTAAATAAAAAAATATGAATATTTTTATGCATTCGCTGATTTAATTTATAAAAAAGTTCCACCTTTTGATGCGTATATGATTTTTATTATACACAGAAAGTATATATTTTAGAATAAAATTAATAAAATTATTAATTTCACATTAATATAAAATATATATGTCTAAAATAAGGAAATCATGTAATTTAAAGTTTAGATATTATTTTATCTGATATACAATAGGTTAATCAAATTTAATTAAAACAGGTATGTATTAAAGCATTTTTTAAAAAATATTATAATACTTTTATAAGATATCTAAAATATATTTACTTTAATGAAAATCTAGGTCAAATGCATTAATGTTTGATAAGATAGTGTGACGATTGGAGAGAATTTAAGGATGAATTTGTTGGGTTAAATAATTGGAAGTTTTATGTTAAATATTAAAATAAAAAATGAATGAGAAAGAGTGATTTGTAAACTCACAAAACTATGAAAACTTTATAACTACTTTGCATCTTTATAAAGTAGTAGAACAAAAATACTGAAAAAATAGAAAGTGTCATAAAATAATGTTTTATTCTTGGGTTTTTATTAATCACAAATTATGTCATAAAGAAAAATTTGGGAAACTTAGATTAAGATGTATAAAATTATCACTATCTCAAAACTCTTCTAAGATTTATATAATACCAAGGCTTTTAATTTTTAAATTATTTAACTTTAAAAGGTTATTTTTACTAGTCAGGATTATCATTAAAATTACAAAATTAAAACCATAGAATATGATTTTTATATAATATTTATATCCGCGAAATCGCGGGCAACCACCTAGTAAGGTAATAATTTACTACATGAGAAGTTAAATGCAATGAAATGTGTAGATTTCATAAAATGGGAGACACATTTTCACGGTTGCTTGCTTACAACCTGAAGAAGAGAGTCCCAAAAGTCAATATTCCGACCATCAAGGTAAGATAAGAAAATAATGTTTTGAGACTTTTTTCACTATAACTTTTTGATTTCACTCTATGACTGACTATGCAGGTTCTTGAAGCGATCACGACGAAGAAATGTCAAGATCAGTTTCACTTGGAATCATTAGAGACAATCAGCGCTTCGTTTCTGAAATATGTTGTATGTCAGAACCTGTTCCAAGAGTTTCATACTCTCCACGAGGGTCTTCTTAGCACGAAGAAAGACGCAATGATTTCCAATATAAAGCTCTGTCAATTTGGATGTCAGCAAAAGCTTCAGGTTAAACATTCTTCAGTAATAGTCTTTAACGGCTCCCAAAATTTCACTGAGTCAATGGTTAAAAATGTAAAAGTAACTTTCTTTGATGATTACAAGGTTTTATCTGTGATGAGTGTTTTGAACCAAAAGCTTGGATGGTTCCTGGTCAATCATCTTCAGGTTATGCTCTCGTAGAGGACTCCTGATGTGCCCTTGGATAGGACACCGGGCAAAACAGACATGCATGGCTTGATCATGGGAAGCAGTAAAGATATATGCTCATTGTTTGACTCATATCTTCCAAGCCACGAGGCTTCTATGCATGAAATCACTTGGAGAATGTTCTCAACTCAATTATGGAGCTCCTTGAAGAAGAATCAGATCAAAAAGAGTTCATATGTGGGAGTTATGTCATTTACAAACCAGGTGATCTTCAGTTCTCGCGAATTCAGACATGTTAGCATTCAGGTGAGCTGGACCGACACTGCCTTGGAGCTGGATGAGCTAATTGACACTATCTTAGATGAGCTGAATACTCAAGTGAGCTGGACTTACAATTTCCTAGACGAGCGAGCTAGTTCGATCTTCCGAGCTGGTACGACCACCCGAGAAACTGAAAATGGCTAACCTTATTTCTGATGGAAAAATGACCAATTCAATCATGTCAAAGGAGATTATTCATAATTCAAATGTCCAAGAAAGCATTGGGCTTGATGGTTTTCGAAAATATTCAAAAACGTACTTGTTTGGGCCAAATGGAGAAATCGATAAAATATTGGCTAAGGGAAAAGATGAATTTCGACCAGGCCTCAAAGGGACATGTCTTGGCCCATATCAGGAGCATATTCTTCACTTTTCAAAGTCCTTGTCGTGGCTATACCAAGAGGTAGTCCAAGTTTCAGTCAAAACAATAATTTAGTCAAGTCTTTGTTTGCATTTTTCTAGGCATGTTTTTCCACAAAATTTTAAGTCTTTTCATATGCATTTGCTACTATAAATATGTAATATTTCTACAGAAATAAATCAATCAATTTTCTTCTTTTATTTGAGTTTATCTCTTTGTTCTTTGTTTAGAACATTTTTGTTTCTTGGTGAGGTTATCTTCGAGTAAACAAACCATCGTTCGTTGGACTTGTGCGTCACATCAAGCAACGACGAATCTCTGGTAGTATCATCGGGCCATCCGCAACCCTTTGTTTCACCATTCAGCCCATCAGTTCTCCCTTTTGGCGAGTTCATATCCTTCGAACCGTTTGAGTGATCCTTTTTCCGAATCTAGGACGTATCAAGTGGTATCAGAGCCACTCAATCGGTATCATCTATCCATTCTTCTCATCTTCCATTTAAATTTCTTCAAACACTTCTTCTTCTTTCTATCTTGAATCTGGGCCCCTCATTACCATCCACTATATAAAAGAAAAGAGAAAGATCAAAAGAAAAAAAAAAGTCAAAAAAAAAAAATCGAAAAGTCTGATTTGTGGTTTGGTGGTGGAAGAGAAAGCATGCTGGCCGAGGAGAAATCCGGCCTTTAAGGAGGTTAAAGCGGATTCCAAAACCCAAATTTCTTATCTTCCTATCTCATCTCATTGTTTGTTTGCTTGGAAAACCCATAGGGAAACTTGGTTTGTCTTTCTTAGAACTTTGAGAAGAAACTCTTGAGTGACCATCCAAATTCCGAGTGAAACACTTGAGTGGGGGAGATTAAACACCTGAGCGTGTGAGGAATATTTTTATCTGTGTTAAATTTTTGTGTTGAGAATTTGCAGGTTAAGATGTTTGGACTTCAAAAGAGGAGTAGCAACGACAAATCTCAACAACAAGCTATCTCTAAATCTTCATCTCGAAATTTGTTGAATATTTTTGATGAATTTGTTACTGTGCAGGAAATCCAACCCTAAGAAGACCAAATAAAATGCCAAACAGGAGGTGCAAGGAGCACTTCAAACCATCTAGAGATGAAGCTGATCAAAGGAGGCTTTTTCGTCGGTTTGATGTCCAAGAGATCTGTGAAAACTTTAAGAACGAGATGATGAAAGCACTTAAGGACGTCAGCAAGATCCACACGAGGAGCACAACCACACGTGCAGCTGTAGCTGAACCATCAATATTCATCAGTGAAGAACCCAAAGGTAAATCTGAAAACAACTTTGAAGAGCTAAAAGATTTTTCAGATTCTTTACCCATTTTTGATGAATATGATGAAGAGCCTTTGGAAAGTTTGATCATTTGTGAGGATGAATGTGATCTTCCTTCTCCAAAATCTGATCTTATGTTTTATGATGAAGAGACTAAGGGACTAACCTGTTTTGAACCGGAGCATCCGAGTAGTGTTGTTCTAGTTTCACAGGATTTTGAGGAAGAGCCATTCGACTACCCACATCCAGGACCGCTTCTTGGTACTACGATACATTTGAACAATGATCTAGGTCCCATATTTGATGAGGAAGATGAACTTGTTCCAATCTTTGAAGAGGAGGCACCAAGCATAACGTCCATCAACATGAAGAATCATCTTTGCTTTGATCCAGGCACAACTCCTACTCCTTTGTTCACAAAGCACTGTGAGGAATCTGATTTGATTAATTCTCTGCTTGAATTGTTTGTTAAGATCAGTTCTCAAGATGTGAAACATTTTGGTTTTGACAAAGAAAAATAATTTTGTGTTTCAGATTCTGTTTTTGAAAACATGTTTAATTCTTTTGAAGTGTTTGAACCTAATGAACTTTTTGATCAAAAACATGTTCAAATTGGCAATGACATCAATTCTGGTCTTGTTTTGAGTTTTGATCAGTTTTTGAAACATAGCAAAGGTTTTGATCATCTTGAAAAGTCACTAGAGCTGGATTTGCAACAGCCGGTTTTCTTTGCTAGAAAATCGTTTGATTCATTTGTCTTCAAAGAATATGGCTTTAATCTGAGTTCTTATAGGCATGCACTGATCACTGGTAATTTTTTTGCATCCTTTTGTGCCTTGGACGAATTCATGCTTAAGACTTTGCTGGAACAGCAATCACCTAGAGTTAAATCCGATTTTTGTGAAACTGTTCTGAAGCCTGATAATTTGTGTGTTGAAACTGATAGACATCGGCTTGTGTTGAGATAATTGCTTGAGAATTGTAATGTTTTGAGCTTTGGTGATATTTTGGTTTACAACACATTCTTTGAAAAACGTATTGAGCTTTTGTTGAGTGTTTCTCAATATGAACTTACTCTTTTGTGTTCTGGTTTTGAGAAGGTAGACACGTTTTGAAGATGCTCAAAATTATTTCATGCCTTGATACCATTCTGGTCTATAATGTTTACTTTGATGTGCATTTTGAAAGGTTGAAATATGTGCTACATGTTCTTTGGAAAGAGACTTTGATATCTGATTTGAACAAACACATCTCTTGCACATATGATCCTGGTATTTTAATGTTTGTTTTGAGTGTCCAGGATAAACATGTTCAGCCGCAGAAAAGTGAAAGCATTAACCGAAATCATCAGCCTGAGATTTGGAAATGCATGTACTTGAGGGATGGAGCAGATCATGGTTGTAGGCGTGATAATCACAGAAACTTCCAGCGGCCTAGAGAGCTTGCTGATCGGTTCAGTAGAAACCGATGCTATGATGATGACTGCGAGAGAAGGTTGTTACCATCACTTCAGGCCGTGGAGGAGAGCTACAACAAGAGCATACACACGTCCCCATTCTCAAGATCTGAAGCACTGAGCCAAAAGCCAATTTATTCTAAGGAAAAATCGGCTAGACCAAAGACAGAACAAATTTCATCACTTAGCCAAGAAACAAGAGAAAAGGCACCAAAGAGTTCAGCACCAGAGAAACTGTTGGAGAAATCGGTCAGCACTGAACCAAAGGCAATTTCTCAGCCAATTCCTTGTGAAAGCCAAAAGCACTGTAAGGATCACGAGTTGATTGTCTCTGCTCTTCATAAAAACGTTGTTAACACAAGGATTTCTATTCAAGAACAGACCTTTACTTAGTACAAAAACGTTTTTCAGAAATCTTTTCGTGATTTGTTTTCATTGAGATGTGCATTGAAAGAAACTTGGATTTGGAAAAAGCATCAACCGAAACTGTTTAGACCAGAGAATCAATTTGATTTCGTTTATGTTCAGAAGATTTCGAAATTAGCATTTTCTCATTCTTTTCCTATTGGTTTCAAAGCTTTGTTTGATTTTAAAACAAGTAAACCAATGATTTGTACTCCTTTTTCTTGCATAATGCTTACCCACGTGCTTGATGATTACCCTAAGAGCTTGAATCATGTTTTCGATATCTTAAGGATAGAGAAATCCTTTGATTATTTCTTTCGCAGATTTGATGTGGTTTCTCTAGTTGTTTTGAAAGAACAGGATAGTCATGATCAATCCCCAAGGAGAGCAAGAACAGGAGAACGACAAAGCTTTTATAAGACAGAAACTTGGAACTGGAAGTACTTGAGGAAAACAAGTTCGAAACTCCAAGGAAGTTTATGTCCAAAATTTTCCTTCATTGAATTTTACATGATTTTAAAATTCGTTTTGTCTGAGTCATTTTCTTTTGATACAGGTAAAATGGATTTGAGGTCAAATCCTTTTCAAGAGGGAGGGAATGATGCGCCCTTGGATAGGACACCGGGCAAAACAGACATGCATGGCTTGATCATGGGAAGCAGTAAAGATATATGCTCATTGTTTGACTCATATCTTCCAAGCCACGAGGCTTCTATGCATGAAATCACTTGGAGAATGTTCTCAACTCAATTATGGAGCTCCTTGAAGAAGAATCAGATCAAAAAGAGTTCATATGTGGGAGTTATGTCATTTACAAACCAGGTGATCTTCAGTTCTCGCGAATTCAGACATGTTCGCATTCAGGTGAGCTGGACCAACACTTCCTTGGAGCTGGATGAGCTAATTGACACTATATTAGATGAGCTGAATACTCAAGTGAGCTGGACTTACACTTTCCTAGACGAGCTGAGCTGGATTGACACTCATTTGGACGAGTTGAGCGAGCTAATTCGATCTTTCGAGCTGGTACGACCACCCGAGAAACTGAAAATGGCTAACTTTATTTCTGATGGAACAACTACCAATTCAATCATGTCAAAGGAGATTATTCATAATTCAAATGTCCAAGAAAGCATTGGGTTTGATGGTTTTCGAAAATATTCAAAAACGGACTTGTTTGGGCCAAATGGAGAAACCAATAAAATATTGGCTAAGGGAAAAGATGGATTTCGACCAGGCCTCAAAGGGACATGTCTTGGCCCATATCAGGAGCATATTCTTCACTTTTCAAAGTCCTGGTCGTGGCTATACCAAGAGGTAGTCCAAGTTTCAGTCAAAACATTAATTTAGTCAAGTGTTTGTTTGCATTTTTCTATGCATGTTTTTCTACAAAATTTTAAGTCTTTTCATATGCATTTGCTACTATAAATATGTAATATTTCTACAGAAATAAATCAATCAATTTTCTTCTTTTATTTGAGTTTATCTCTTTGTTCTTTGTTTAGAACATTTTTGTTTCTTGGTGAGGTTATCTCCGAGTAAACAAACCATCGTTCGTTGGACTTGTGCGTCACATCAAGCAACGACGAATCTCTGGTAGTATCATCGGGCCATCCGCAACCCTTTGTGTCACCATTCAACCCATCAGTTCTCCCTTTTGGCGAGTTCATATCCTTCGAACCGTTTGAGTGATCCTTTCCGAATCTAGGACGTATCATTTAAGATCTTTCCAATAAGAGAAAGTCTGAATTCCTTGATGACAAAAGCATCGTCATGGTCCGTGAGCTTTATTGGTTCATCATCATCCTCATAAAACAAGCCCTTGCCTTTGATATCAGCTAAGTGAATAGATCCCATTCTAGCTGAGGATCCCATATGAAGATCACACCAAACTAACACAATGTGATAAATACCGTCCACCCGTAATGAACGTGATGGTATGGGATATACACAAAGTGACGCTTCGCCAATATGCCAATGAGTATATTCGTGAGGAGATATGGTGATTCAAGCAAGGACGATGGCGTATTCAACTCGGACTTATGATCCGTAATGTTGAGTGATAACAAGTCTGAAAATGCACGGCAAGCTGAGAAGTCCGAAACACCAGCCAATGAACTGATGCTTCCTCGGGGTCGTGACGTAGCATACTGATCACGAGCTAAAGCCGAGGGCAAACGAAGCCACCGTCTGAATATAGACGAACCAAAGAACACCTGAACCGTCGGGTAATCCAGAGACTATCCCCGATCTGCTGAAGCGAACGTGCTCCACCGGGATGGACAGTGAGATGCACGGCGGAGAGGATTACGTCCGACGAGAGAGAAGTCGTAGAAAGGAGATGCACGGGTTCACCGACTTGTCCTCACTAGAATACGATCAGGTGACCGTCATCTCTACCGGAGTAACGTCGACTGAGACACCAGAGACGAACAATCGGAGAAGGTAACCCGTGGAGAAAAGAGAAGGCAGAGACAAGGATCTCTTGGCCAGACACGCAGCACGGATAGATGGCGATGATGGATGATGACAGAGACACGTTGAACCCGATCCGAGCAGTGAACACGGGATCACAGCAGCGACGATAACCGATGATACCGGCGAACGCTTCAGATCAGTAACAGAGGAACGGAGGACGAAGATCTCTTGAGAGTCAAGAGACAATGATCTCTCGACAGCCGGTGAAGCACGGTTCAAAGGAACTCGTGATGCAGTTGCCGACGCTCTTCTTCTCGTCTCTCGCCTCTTGATTGAAAAATGGTTAGATGTATAGGTAATTGTGTTTTTATCTTGAAAATATGTAAAATTAAATGTTTCCTTAATCTGTGTGTAAAAACCTAGAATGACAAATAAAGTGAAACAGAGCGAGTAATAAATAACACTTGACATAAATTCAACATAACAAAGTTCAAACATATCACACTTTTAATATTTCAAACACACAAAAAATAATACATAAGTTTAAACATTGGACATCGAAAGTTTACTAAAACTTGGATACAATTGAATTAACAAAAAAAAAACTTAAAATTCTAGTTTTATATATATCAAAATGCATGTTTCTAAAACTAAACGATAATTTTTTTTAAGAAGTATATATTCTCATTATCTATAAACATAAATAAACATGAAGACTGCTAATCTTGTAATTATACAAAAAATAAGTTATAAAATTTAGTCATGAGCCCCAATAAAGACAAATACACATGAATTTAAAAGAAAATTTTGATATAGAAAAATGCTCCAAACAAAACCAACATAGATACAGTTTTATTGCGGTAGCTATTTTATATAACTGAAATACTGAAAAACCGAACCTATCTAGGGGTGGAAGTTCAGGTACACATTCGGTATGAATCTATTCGGGTTTCAGATTTTCAGGGTTAAATTTTTTAACTCTATGCAGGTATTTATAAAATTTGGTTTGATATATATTATGATTAAATATGAATTAAAAAAATATTAAATAATATTAAATAGTCCATATATTTTTAATGATTAAATATAAATTAAACACAAACCAATTTTCAATTTTAAAATTTAAATAATGTTTTAACATAATTTTAAGTAAGCATTTTTAATGATTAAAGATGATTTAAACCCAAACCAATTATAATTTTTTTTAAAATAATAAATATTTTAGCATAAATATTAACAAATATAAAATTATTTTTTTGGATGTACTAATATATTTCAAGTAGTTTCAAGAAGTTATATTGTTTCTTTAATCATTTACATCATATATTTTATAACTGGAATAAATATTAAAATATTTACATAATTTTATAATTTAAATACAAGTAAATAAACTGAAAAGAATATGAATAGTCATTTATCAGTTGATATCATAAACCATAAAAAGAGGATAACTTATTAAAATAAGTATTCAAGAATTTATATTTTTTCATTAAGCAACATAATCATCTACAATATATATATATAATCATCTACATGGTATATGTTATATTATTTTAATATTTATTTTTAATATATATTGGTTTGAAATAAATATTAAAAACTTTACATAATTTATAATTTATATAAATTAAATAAACTGAAAAGAATACGAATAGTTATTTACCATTTGATATCACAAATAAAAAAGCATAACTTATTAAATATAGTATTAATAAATTTAGTTATCTTATTTGTGTTAAGCTTTAAATTTTCTATTGAAAAAATTAATGACCAATGTTAATCAAAACTTATACTTAGCATTATATATAAGTAAATAATTTTAAGAAAAATCATAATATTAATAAATACAATATATATTTCAATTTAATGATAATATATAGTAAATTTTTAATATGTGACAAGCCATTATATTAAATAAATTTAATTTCAAAAATCATATTCTAAAAATTAATTAATATCATTTTGTTTTGCATATCATAATTATTTATTTGGATAATATGGTATACTTGGACATTAAATATAATAACATATACAAAATTCAAAAAAAACATTTATCTTTGTGACTAATAAAATTAGTAAGTTTTCAAGTTGCATACCTAATTTAAAATATTATTAGTATAATGCATTAGCTATTAATTTTTGTATT
>CAJHQP010003088.1:0-73005 GCA_905132765.1 Moricandia arvensis
TAATTGCAAATTCACGAGCACCCCATGCCAAGGATTTAGAAATCTCGCAGCCATGATCCATTCTCAGAATCTGTATGACCTCCTTAGTTTTCGGACCTTATTTCACACCATCATACCTATGCATTATAATCTTGTCAATATTTTTAGCAGAAGTTGTACGACCAGCATTTTTCTTACGTGACGCAGAACATGTGTGATCTGCAACATATTTGTTGATGCTGAAATATGTGGAGCCTGATAACCCCACTGCTCGAACACTCCAGTTACACTGCTTGTCAATGCATCGGATATACCAAAGTTTTTTGTCTGGCTTCACAACTCTGTAATCGAATTTGTGCTTCACTGCGGAGATTTCAAAAGATGCTTTCAAGAAAATTTTGTTTTCAAATGTTTCATTCTTCTTCACAACATCAGTCAAAGAATATCGAACACTCTTTCCCCTTTTGTCTTCTTTTGCACCTAAGTGGACATCATCATCTTCTTCCCAGCCATTTAACTTACATATTTCTTCGACATGCTTATTTGATTCGGATGAGCTACCATTGTCATCTCGAGGTGAAAACGAGGAAGGTTCACCTTGCTCTCTCAAAGGGGAGTTAGATGCCTCCTTGTCCAGCTCAGTGTTGCCATTATCGCAATTTCCATAGATCGGTGAAGTAGAGACACATAACCTTGTTGACGCTTTACCACGTGCGTATGTAACAAAACTATTAAGCTTCCTATCATTCCCGATGATCACAGGTGGACAGTCAATAGTATTGATTAACTCCAGTGGTAAGTAGCTTAACTCAATTTTAACCAGATTTTGGTCAATTCCAAAATCCTCAAAAGCCATAATCCTTAACTCTGCAAAGGAACTTGTCGATTTCACAACTAGGACTCTTCCTCCTTTTTCTTTGTCAACAACAAATCCCCATCCTTTAAGGTGCTCAAATTTCCAGAATCCACAAGAAGCATAGATATGCATCTTCCTTAAAAACAAAATCGAAAATTGTAGATGTTTAAGCAAGATCACGATAAGAAGGGATGAACAAAGAGATGGGAGATACCGTGAACAAGGTGACGGTTTTTTTTTGGAAAAAACGTAGCCAACATGAAAAATTAGGAAACTATAGATTTAGAAAATATTTTCTTAACAAATTTCGGAGATATTTGATGGAAATTAACATTATGGATTTGGCAGAACATACACTATGCGACTCGTAGAATGTAGAGAAGTAAGCAGAATGTGAAATCTCTCTGGAGTAGAGTACATTTTTTTGTTAGATATTGTAACCATATAGTTGTAGGTTACTCGTACATAGGCAGCTTTTATGACTTCGTATTAGTAGATAAAATACTAAAGAGTAGTTCATGAAATCTTACGAATTGTAGATCATAGGGGTAATAGAAGACTGTTTATTATACGGTGGAAGATTAATAGCATTTCAGTTGATTTTACGGTCTAGTCTCCGTAGATATATAGGTAATTACCCGAATATAGAATGTACCTATTCACACTACATTGTGTAATCTACTATTCGTAGATCAAAAAAATGAATTTGTGGTTTACAAATATTTAGTCAAAAAAAATATTCTTCATATGATTTTTTATTGTTTATGTACATAATGTATATTTTCATATTTTTGACTCTTAAAATAATTGATATGAATTTTAAAGTAAGTTAGGCGTATGTTTGATCCAAAATAGACCAAAAAGAGAATTATACTACAGGGACAATGTAGTTGTTTGTTTGTTCCATATTAGCAATTTTATCAAAAATTTATGCTCGAGTGAAGAACAAGTGATTTTCAATTTTTCGTTAAGAAAATTGATTTCAATTAAATATCGAAAGAAAAAAGATTACATATATATTGAAAATATTTGGTAATTGTAATTTCTATATTTTGGGGATTTGACCATGATTATCCATAGATTATATATTTTACTCAGTGTCCAAAATAAAACAGTGATTGAAATCAAATTCTAGCAATCTAGAACTTTGACTTGTTCGTAGATTGCATAGTAATACAATTTAAAGTGATAAGTAAACCATATAATTTGCATTAAAAATAGCAAATTTTAAAATATGTAAATTAATTATTTTAACTAAAGTAGTTTGTCTAACAAAACGTGGAATTCAATTTGTACTATGCCATTTTCCATATAATACAAAATTTCTTTGTTATATGTAGAATAAAATTTGAAAATTTTATTTAACAATTTTAATATTCCAAAAAATACTAGTACATTTGTATGAGTTTATTTTCCACTGTTCCTATTTTCACAGTTTTTTTCATTTATAAAGTTTTGTTTAATTGATTATGATAAATAGAAAAGATTTTTAAAAAGAAAGATAATAAAGGTTAAACCGAGCAACAAGAGTATTATCCTATAGGGAAAATTTCTTAAAAAATATACGAACTAATTTTGATTTAATAAAAAAATAAATAAACTATTAAGGATTCATAATTAACACACATTAATTTTGATTGCCCTATAAATATATGAATATTTGAAACTGAGATGTTTTACAATTAGATTTTAACGACGTTAACTCTATTTAATGGAGGGTTAAGATACCGTTAATATTTAATTGAGAAAATTCTTTAAAATACATAAACTAATTCTGATTTGTTAAAAAAATACAGAAACTATTAAGGCTTTCCAATTAATACACATAATGATTTTGATTGTCTTATAAATACATAAACTTTTGAAATCAGATGTTTTACACCTCGTTCTTGTTGTAATCATGCTCGTTAGCTGGGCCTCTGTGATCTTCTCTTTCGTCTGCTATAAATCCTGAAATCTCTATGAAACTTTTTTATTAGTCGTATTTTCTAATCACTCTATACAACATCCCTTTTGACTCAGTACTTCTAGTTTTGATCGAACTCATTCCCAGAATGACTAGAGTTACAGAAAGAATATTCTCAAGAGTGATCGGAAATACACTAATTAAACGATTCCTCAGAGATCTCGGGATATATAATAGACGAAAGAGAAGATCACGGAGGTCCATCCACCGAATATAATTACAACAAAAACAAGGTGTAAACCTCTGAATTTCAAAATTTCATGTATTTATAGGGCAACCAAAATTAGTGTGTGTATTAATTGGAAAGCCTTAATAGTTTGTGTATTTTTTAACAAATCAAAATTAATTTATATATTCTTAAGAATTTTTTTCAATTAAATATTAACGACGTCTTAACACTTTGTTAAGAGAGTTGACGTTGTCAAAATTGAAGTGTAAAACCTCTAATTTCAAAAGTTCATGTATTTAAAGGACAACTAAAATTAATATGTATATTAGTTAGAAAGCTTTAATAGTTTATGTACTTTTTAACAAATCAAATTTTTTTTTCCTTTGTTTAAGGAATCTACTTATTGACTGTCTTACATTGTAGTGATTGCTAGGGGTGGGTGCAAGCCGAGTACTTGGTATTTTTGGTATACTTAGTACTCGGCTTGGCTTGTACGAGTATTAAAATTTTAGACTTGTATTTGGTTTGCTAAAAGCGAGTACTTGAACTTCAAGTACTTGCCAAAAAGATTTTGGACTTGCAAATTACTTGTCTTGTTTTATTGCTTGTTGCTTGCAAATTACTTGTTGCTTGCAAATTACTTGATATTTATTAATAAATTATTTGATATTTAGTTAGAATTTAAATGTAAATAGTTTTATTATAAATAAATAACATGTCGTTGTTTTCATGCATTTTAGTTAATTCGAAAATAGAATATATAAGAAAGAAAAAAAATCGAGATGCTTATATAAATATATTACTTATGTTTGATTATCTTATGAAAATAGAAATATAAACGACTATGATTTATAAAAAAAGTATATTTGTTCATTAACAAAAACAAGTAACAAATCAAACAACGGATTTTTGCCAAAACTGACCTAAAACTTGATTTGAATTGCAAAAGTAAACTCAAACTTGAATCAAATGCAAAAGTAACCTAAAAGGCTATTGAAATTACAACCAGTCTCTTGTGAACAAACAAAAAAAATTGATTTTTGTTTCCGTTTCTAACCCCCGCAAGTCTTATGTGTAAACGACTTAATTATAAGTCGTCTAGTGTAGTATTTCTTAAAAATAATTTAAAATTTTTGTAAAAAATATTTTGATAAGTAAAAAATTGAAATCATGTAATTAACGTATGTTTAAAGAGATATAAATTAAGATATAACAAAAGTTAATTGTTTTCAACATAGATGAGTGAAAGTAGTGAGTCATGATATTCTTTGATTTAGGTTTTGCCAACATATGTTGTAGTATTGTATGTGTTCTTAGGGTTAGATTTTGGAAAGCATAAATGTTTTTTTGAAAAATTTAAAATTGACATAGTGTGTTTATTTATGTGTATAGTTAACACTATTTAAGTATAATTTGATTTTATAACGTAGTTAGTTAGTTAATTTAGTCAATTTAGCTTAGGATTTAGGGTTTAGGGTCTGGGCCGACTTACTAGTAAGTCGTCTGGTGAATATTTACGGTAGACGACTTACTAGTAAGTCGTCTGATGCACGTTCAAACCGGACCGAACCTTTAGTTTTACCATTTTACCAATGTGCTTTTAAACTTAACCGAATTTTTTACCGGGCATATATAAGATTTTTTTTTTGCTTACTGTTTCGCGAAATTTAGAAACCCTAACGTCATTTCTCTCAAATAGGCGATTTCGAAGGCGATTTCCGACGATTCTCTGTAATCCATCATTCTCACCACCGTTCTCACCGCCGTTATCACCGTCATTCTCACCACCTTTCTCACCACCTCTTCCTCTATTTCAAACCCTAGCGTCGTTTGTCTGTAAACCCTAGTGGCGTTTGTCTATAAACCCTAGCGGCGTTTCTGTCAGAGGCGTGTCTGTAAACCCTAGCGAGGTAAGTTAAAACGTTGTCTCTTAAGTCCACCGTTCTCACCACCGTTCTCACCGCATTTCTTTTTGGCTGTCTATTTTGGCAGATTCATAACCGTTGTGTCGAAGGCGACTATGGCTTCTCCGAATTTTCAAGTATGCTCTAAAAATGTCTACTGGAAGTCTTGGAATACTTATAATTAAGTCGTCTAGAAAGTCTTCCAGACGACTTAATTACAAGTCTTCCAGACTTATAATTAAAATGTTATATTGGATAGTTGTGTGTTTGAGATGGTTGTCTTTCATTGATTTGCAGACAAAAAAAATGGATATTCCAAAACTCCCCCGAAGGTTACATACATTAGGGGAAGAGCCCCCCACAATGAAAGCTATTTCGTATCATACGGATTGTTCGAAATTGCATGCTGCTTTAAAGAAAACTCTTCATGGTGACGAATATGAAGAGCTAAAGGAGTCAAAGTTGGGAGTTTTCATCAAGTTTAAAGAGCTCGGATTTGCTTGGGCTTCAAGGCTGGTGCACTACATTCTCGGGTTCCAGCTGGACATAAAGAAGAAGTACAAGTTGTGGAGTCTAGTTGGTCCAGAAACTGTGAGGTTCTCACTGTTAGAGTTTGAAAACCTCACTGGTCTAAACTGCGAGTACATAGAGGACCTTGAGAGACCGAAGTGTGTTGTTACAAAGGAGATGGCTTCTTTCTGGGGGATGTTGGGAGTTCATGTCGAAGTTGGACCATATACTGAGCAGATAATAGCAGCATTTGAGAGATGTGAAGGGTGGTCTCGGGAGGATCGCAAGCGGCTCGGGTACCTTGCCATCTTCACTGGATACATTGAACGGAGAAAGTATTCAACCGCCACAAGGGTTAGTCTGGTAAGGCTAGTGATGGATTTAGAACGTTTTGAGAATTATCCATGGGGGAGAGTCGCGTTTAAGGTGCTGATGGACTTTTTGAAGGGCAAAGATATTTCGGGTTGTTACACTGTTGATGGGTTTATACAAGCTCTCCAGGTCTGGGTGTACACAGCTCTGCCGGAATTGGGTGCCGGTAATCCCATACCAAACAGACCGTCTCCACCGATACTGGCTTACATGGGTGGCAAAGGACACATATGCTTTAAAGATGCTATCTGCAGACAAGTAATTACTTCAATCCTTTACTCCCAAAATTAAGTCGTCTAGAAAGTCGTCTGGAAAGTCGTCTGGTAAGTCTTCCAGTAGGAAGACTTTCCAAACAACTTTCCCGACTTCCAGACGACTTAATTATAAGTTAATCCGTCAAATATCTAAGTTCATATCTTATATTTACTGCAGACTACGATGGTGAACTTTGTTGAGAAGGACTATGGTGAAATGTTTTCAAAATGGGACTCTGATGCTGAGGACCTTCCCACGGAGAACATAATTAAAGTTATGTTTAATCAGAGACCGTGGAAGTGGACCATGGATTGTTGGGAAGTCACCGGTACTTGGGTCAATACAAAGCCGGTGGTTGTGAGTCCATCGAAGAAAGCCATAGTTTTGGTAGAAGAAGAGAGTCCAAGACCTCTGAAGAAAGCTCGTAAAGAGGCTAAAAAAAGGGCACCTGCAGAGGCTAAAAAAAAGGCACCTGCAGCAGAGGCTAGTGAAGGGGCACCTGCAGAGGAGAGTGCAGGGAAGTTTGCAAAGGCTAGTGAAGAGGTTCGCACAGAGGCTCGTCCATAGGTTACTACGACTGTGCTTGGGATGACCAAAGAGGACCTTGAAAGAAATTTCAAGGACATATTTGATGCCATGAGGGAAGGGTTTGGGACGTGCCTTAAGGAGATCAAGCATTTGTCGGAAAGGGTGGAAGCAGTGGAGAAGAAGGCTGGTATCACCAAACAAGGGAAAGGGACATCCTCTCAACCCACTACCTCTCAACCTAAAGGCGCATCCTCTCAACACACTACCTCTCTACCTAAAGAAGCCTCTCCCGGGGTTAGTGAAAGTGTTAATGGGGAGAAGGATAAAACACCACTCGGTGAAAGTGTTAACGGGGAGAATGTCAAAACACCTCTCGGTGAAAGTGGTAATGGGGAGAAGGATAAAACACCTCTAGATGAGAGTGTTAAAGGGGAGAAGGATAAAACACCTCTGGATGAGAGTGTTAAAGGGGAGAAGGATAAAACACTTCTTGATGAGAGTGTTAACGATGATTCCGCATCTGAGAGCCTTGTTCTATTGGCCAAAAAAACAAGTTTCACTCCAGCAGAGAAACAGCAGCAGGTTGCTAGATATGAGGACAAGAGGGAAACTGCTTTGGCAATGGTCCGTCAAAAGACTGAGCGAAACAGGAAAGTTGCTGCCTCACAGAGATCTCCTTATACTGCAAACAAAAAAAAGCCTTCTAGAGGCTACAAACCCTTTGCACCACTTGACAGGAAGAAGTGGAAGGAGCTTGTCGATTGGTTGAAAACTGATCCGTAAGTGATTGCTTTTCGCATAATAGCTTTAGTCTATAAAAACTAATTGCTTTTCAACATTTCGTGTTTGCTTCGGACCCCCTAGCTTGGCTGGAGGATTGTGTAAGTTGTCTGACAAAACTGATTACTAGATGACTTACTAAGTCGTCTGGTAAGTCTTCTACGAAGACGACTTATGGTAAGTCTTGTACGAAGAAGACTTTCTATATGACTTACTATAAGTCGTCTGGTAAGTCGTCTGATATCTTCTGACTTGTATTATTTTATATGAAGCATATGGATGCTTGGATCAATGTTTTGAGGAACATGCACCAGGAGACGCCACACCTTTTCAGGAGCGAGAGAATATGCTTCCTTGATCATCTCTTTTCTCAACAATGGAGATTCAACTACCAGGATTTTAAGGATTTGAAGCCCGATGGCTATGGTTTAGGAAGAAGACTCCCTGGTGGGGCGTGGGCTTATTATGCAGGCCAGTTACCATCATTTTGCCAGACGGACAAGGTTTGGGGACGGATGTTAATGATATCTATTTGCCAGTGAACCAGAACAACACTCATTGGATTGCGCTGTGGATATCGATCCCTAGGAGACACATAGTCGTCTGGAACAGCATTCGTTCACATATCTCCTCTGAAGAACTGGATGTGATAATGGAGCCTTTTCTCCAGATGCTCCCTTATCTGTTTTTTTTAGTGCGCTACCATTGATCAACGTGACCAGTTAACAATGGAGCCATTCACGTATGAGAGACCAACCGATATCCCTCAGGCCAGAGCTGGTGATTGTGGCGTGTACACTCTGAGGTACATTGAATGTCATGCTCTTGGGATGCCATTTAACCAAAAAGACTTTGCTAAGCCCAACGCGAAGACTATGAGGGATAAGATGGCGATCGATATATTTAAAGAGCTTTCTGACCCGCATGAGAAAGAAAACGATGACATTGCTGTAAACGTTGGAACATATGATGTATGATAGATTAGGATTTGTGTGTACTTGAACTTGATTTGTATTAGGATTTGTACTAGGATTTGTACTTGAACTTGTAATTTATGATAGATTAGGATTTGTACTAGGATTTGTACTAGGATTTGTACTTGAACTTGTAATTTATGATAGATTAGGATTTGTACTTGAACTTGATTTGTATTTTTAATGTAATTAGACGACTTAACATTATATTGGACGACCTAACAGAATACTGGACGACCTAACTGAATACATAGACTAAACACAAATTCTTAATACATGACAATTAGACGACTTAACATTGTATTGGACGACCTAACAGAATATTGGACGACCTAACTCTGGACGACTTACTTTAAGGTCTTGTGGAAGAATAAACACTACACGACTAACTTTAAGGTCTTCTGGACGACTCACTTGAAGGTCTTCTTCAGGACTAACCTTCTGGACGACTTACTTGAAGGTCTTTTGGACGACTTTCAAGTTAGTCGTCTAGTGGTTCCTTACATTGTGGTTTCTTATGACCAGTTTCCTTGCAATTTGAGCATCTATAAACCCTGTGTTTTTTCATGGGTTTACGTCCTCTCATCCTGGATAGCTCCAACCAGGATTGCCATCTTGATTTCTTCTGTTTTCCCGGACCACGTTTTACCTCCGGAGGCAAGCATGTGCGTTCCTCAACTTGTTGTCCAGCACAAGGATATATATTTTCTGAGTATCCTGCAAACAAATAATCCTTTGAGTACATTGGACTTACAAGTGTGGAGATATGCAAACCAACATGTATTCCAGCAGCTATAGCATGAGAGCAAGGTATTTTCTCCACTGCATAAACACCACAATCACACTTTCCATGTCCCAAATCAACCACACAGTCCATTTTGCCACCTTTCACAAAGAATCGTCATCCATCAATTGGTTGAACCCTCATCGTATCCGCTATCTCCGATCGAACAACAAGCAAGTATTCAACACCACGACTATGGTGACTTGGGAGACTCAAAGCATCATCTCTCCTTTTCCAAAACCACTTTCCCAGCTTCTCCCTTATGTACTCCAATAGGAACTGAATAGGAAATCCTCTAGCTCGCTTTAGTGCGGAATTAATAGATTCTGCGATGTTGCTTGTTTTTATGTTGTACCTGTCTCCCTGAGAATAAACCCTTGACCATAGGGTGACATCGGCATCCTCCAAATACGTTGCAAGATCCGGGTTTGCACTCCGTATCTCAGCCATGTACCAGTTAAAATCTGAAACCGTATGGGCATAAGCAGCACCTTTCACCAATTACAAGAGATGTTTCCCTTTATACTTTTTGACAATGTTATCTTGAAGGTGATAATAACATATTCCCCGGGTTGCCCAGAGAAACACCTTGTCACACGCACTTTTAATGGTTGCATGCCGGTCGGAGACTATCACGAGAGGCTGCTCATCAGATAAACAACTAGCCAATTTTGTGAAAAACTATTCCCAAGAAGGGTCATCTTCAGCATCTACGATCCCAAAAACCAATGGAAATATCTGAAAATTCCCATCTTGTGCGGTTGCAACTAACATAGTACCTTCATACTTCCCATGTAGGTGAGTCCCATCCACCACAATGACCCTTCTCTGATACTTAAAACCTCTGATAGAAGCTCCAAAAGAGAGAAATAGATACTTAAATCTTTTTTTTAGAATCAAGTTCTATAGCTGTGATAGAACCGAGATTTGCTAAGGAGATTTGCTCGAGATATGATGGCAGACGCGAATACCCATCTTCTGTTGATCCTCTCACCAATATTTGTGCATATACCAGTGCTCTGTATGAAGTGGTGTAATCAAGCGTCATGCCAAACATGTTCTTCATTGCATCAGTGATATGCTGTGAATTCAACCCATCAATGATTCCAACACGATCAATGAAAAGCCTAGCAACATACTTCGGAGTACAGTGTCTCCGCTGAGCGATTCGGTCTCCCACTGAGCATGTATGTGTTGCCAGATACTTTGTTACCCAAAACGTGTTTGTTCCATGTTTCACACTCGCTCTCATCTTCCATCCACAACCACTAACCCGACAAGTTGCCACAAAGAGAGTTTTCGTTGACTTATATATTCTGAAGGAGAACTTACGCTTAACTGCTGTCAACCGCATCTCTGAAAGCAGTGCATCCTTGCTAACAAAACTCTGGTTGACGTAGATACTGTTACCATTCGATCTTTCTCCTTCAATAGCATAAGTCTTTTTGAATTCTTCAAAACACATATCATCATCTTCTTCCAAATCCTCATATTTAACCTTTCCATAAACACTGTAATCCTCACCATTCTCGTCCGCTTCAGCAACAATAGAGATATCAACATCCTTCTCCCCATCATCCTCCTCCCCATCATCCTCTTCCCCATTATGATTTTCATCTTCAACCAAATCATTATCATCTTCAAAAAACTCATCAGCTTCATCATTTTCATCCTCTTCTTCCCTTTCCTCTGAAACTGTTTCCACCTTGCTATGGCTTGATACACAAAGCCGTACTCCATGCGTTTTGGTTATCTCGAGCAAGTTTCGAACTTGTCTATCACTTGTAACATGAATAGGAGGAGTGTCTGGAGCATGCATTATTTCAGCTGGTAACAAGTAGGTTATCTCCACAGATTTTGTGCTCGTGTCCAGGTTATAATCTTCTTGAACAATTGCAACAAGTTCAGCATGTGTCGAACCTTCACTCAATACAAATAGTTTCGCTCCTTTGAAATTATCAACCACAAAATCCCAATAAGAATCTTCCAAAAACCATTCTCCATACACTGCATGTAACTGACGCAACATCTGTAAAAATTCAAAATAAAACACATTAGTAAACATAGAGAAAATGAAAGTTTACCAAACATTGACGCAGACGACTGACGGTTAAGTCGTCCGGAAGACATAGACGACTCATAGGTAAGTCGTCCAAACAGGTCATTTTTGCAATTGACTTTAAAATGAGACGACTTACTTATAAGTCGTCCGGATTTGTTTGTTAAGAAAAAATTTCCAGACGACTTACAAGTAAGTCGTCCAAGATAAACAGGTTAGTTTTGCATTTGACCGAATTGTGTCAGATATTTGACTTTTCCTGGACGACTTACCAGTAAGTCGTCTCTAGGAAATCAAAATTTTTAATATTTTATTAAAGCTAGACGACTTACCTGTAAGTTTTCTCAGGTTATTTTTCAATTCGAAAATAAAACTTAAATATTTAACTTTTCCCAGACAACTTAATTTAAAGTCGTCTAGGTAGAGGACTTACTTGAAAGTCGTCCGAGAGAAGCAAGGTTTGACCAGAATCTCGGAAAAAAAATCTGGACGACTTCGCTTATCCTGGACGACTTTCAGGAAGGTCCTCTACCTAGATGACTTCCAAGTAAGTCGTCTGGGAAAAGTTAAATATTTAAGTTTTATTTTCCAATTGCAAAAGTAATCTGAGACGACTTACATGTAAGTCGTCTAGCTTTAATAAAATATTTGAATTTTTGATTTCTCAGAGACGACTTACTAGTAAGTCGTCTAGGAAAAGTCAAAGATCTGACACAATTCGGTCAAATGCAAAACTAACCCGTTTATCCTAGAAGATTATTCGTCAAGTAAGTCGTCTAGAATTTTTTTCTTAACAAACAAATTTGGACGATTTATAAGTAAGTCGTCCGTTTGCTTAGAAGACTTACCCGTAAGTCTTCTTCAGCCAGACGACTTACGGGTAAGTCTTCGACGCGAACAAATCTGAAAAAAATTTCAATTTCATACATTTAACTAGTGAGATGACTTCCTAAGCACACATAGTCTTCTCCAACCATCCAGAACCTCAAACGAAAGTAACCCACGAAGAATAGTATGCTTTAATGGCTCTACCAAGCATAAAAATTTTAGAATCAAAAGCTTGAGTTTTTTGGATGAATATGGAGACAAAGTTAAAGAGATGTTATTTTTTGTTCATAACAATTAGTGTCGATCAATTTTAGGTAGTGTCAATCAATTTTAGGTAGTGTCAATCAATTTTAGGTAGTGTCAATCAATTTTAGGTGCATTAAGAGCTTCAAATTGGTTGTTCATGGTGGTTGTGGTATTGATGGCAATGACAATCTTGTAAATATTTGAAGATGATGAGGTTGAGAGAGTAAAAATGTCATTTTAAGAAAAAAAACAAGAAAAAAATCAATGGCATTTTCGTAAAAAATGTGAACATATGGGGTGAATTAGACAAAGGAAATGACAAAAAAGGGAGATGTTAGTTTTGTGTTTGACTTTGAGTTTTAAGTCAAATTTGCAAAAAGCCCATCAAACAACACCAAGTAATGAATTTTTTATATTTGTCATATACTTACAAGTAATTTAAATAGATTAATTGATACAAGACTTGGTTAGAACAAATATTTGATTTTAAAGATCATGTACCGATCAAGTAACAAATAAGAGGCAAGTAACGAGTAATTGTGGCCACTCATAAAATACAATACACAAATTTAAATTAAGTAATAAAATAGATATCAAATATTTAATAAATCAAATAATAAATAGGAGGACAAGTAAAAGATAACAAGTAACGAATCAAGTAATAAGCCAAGTAATTAAAAATAAAAATGAACTTGATATTGACTTTTACTTACAAGTAATAAATTTTGCTTACTTGTTACTCAACTTGATTATAACAAATACTTGTTTTTTTAAACCGAGCCGAGTCAAATAATGAGTATAAACCGGGTATGAAGTATTTTGTGCTAAGCCCTAGTGATTGCTTCCATTCCCAGTTTTTTCTTATTTGAAGCTGACTTTAAGGCATTAAAGTGGTACTTTACCGAAACAATACATAACCAAACTTGACGGATCGCAATTAATTTTAGCGTCTTTTTAAACAAAGAAAAAGGGCATCCTAACACTATGACTCGCATTTATTTATTTATTTGCTTAATTGAGTTAATTAAAGAAACAGCTTTAGGCTTCCTCGTCCTCTCTAATGGCCACCATTGTTGTTGAAAGATGAACAAGAAACCTAAGACTTTGAGCTCCGTAAGCTTTCTTTTCTTATTCCTCTTCTTTCTTTTACTTCTTCTTCTTCTTCTTCTTCTTCTTCTGTTCCATAGAGTTGGTGCTTTTCTTTTCTCGTTAACATCTTGCCATTTCGATGTCTTCTGGGCTGCAAGGGAACTGCAAAGAAAGAGAAAAAAGTTGTGAAATTTCAAAATAGCTTGATCCGATTTGTTTGGGCCAACGGCCTCCAAAACCCATGGAATTTCAAGTCTTTTTGTGTAGTTAGTGTCTTTGCTTCAGTGGGTTTGTGCTTATTTGATCTTGTTCGTATATGTATAGATGCACGATCTTGACATTGTTGATATATGTGATCATTCAACTTTTCACCATTGTCATTTGTGAGTTTAAATGTGTTGTCGAACTTCTGTTTGTTGCTTTTTTCAGGTATCACTAAATATGAACCTGAAAAGAAAGAGCTCGTCTCTACTTCGTCGCTTGTTCACTTTCGTGTTCTTGCTTGCAGTAATTTTCCTTATAGGGAATGCGTTTATTACAGTTGACTATAAACAAGTATTAACTTTCTTCTGTAACCTCGACTTCATATTTTAACTATATATCTTAAATCTTGCATATAATCTGTTTTGGTTATCATTTATTGACAGGGCAGTATCTCGGGATGGAGTTCTATAATTAGATTAAATCTTGGAAAACTGAAGATTTGCAAGGTTTTGTTTGTTGATAAGCTGCTACTACTCTAATTTTTATGCACATTAACAAGTTCCTTGCCTTTGATGAATCTTAAATCATGTAACTTTGTTGAAATTAGACACAACTGAGGCCTCTCGGAAGCGAGACGCTACCGAGAGGCATTGTTGCAAGTACATCTGACTTGGAAATGCGACCGTTATGGGGGCCAAAGCGTAATAAGGTGTTTACCCGTTACCAGCTATTTCTCAAGTTTCTACGTTAGACATTTCTTATCACGGACAAATGTCCATATTCCAAGATCTTAAGACAATCCACTTATCATCAATTGGTTTTATGTTCTTTAACATTTTTTACCACTAAATTATCTGTTTTCTTTTTTGCTCAGAACCCAAAACAGAACTTATTGGCTATGGCAGTCGGAACAAAACAAAAGGAAAGTGTCAACAAGATTGTCAAGAAGGTAAAGACAGACGCTGGCTCTTGGTTATGAAACAAGTAGTATCTGATATCTCTCTTTTTTTTGTGTTTGTTAATTCCACCTTCTTTATGGCAGTTCTCATCAAGTGAGTTTGTGGTGATGCTGTTCCATTATGATGGCGCCGTAGATGAATGGAAGGAGTTTGAGTGGAGTGAAACTGCTGTTCATGTTTCTGTTGTAAACCAAACCAAGTGGTAACTATCTTTTCTAACTCATGATACTGATATAATATCATTTGGCTGTACAGTTTTTTTTTTCTTCTTAAATTTGTGGTAGGTGGTTTGCAAAGCGTTTTCTACACCCGGATATTATCTCAGCATATTCTTACATATTTCTTTGGGATGAAGATCTTGGTGTTGACCATTTTGATGCTAATCGGTAAAATTGTCAGACCAAGAGCACTTTCTTTTTTTCGTAATTTGGTAAAAAAAAAACATGTGAAACTGAAGTATTTATGTTATCATCAGGTATGTTTCAATAATCAGAGAAGAAGGGCTTGAAATATCACAACCAGCTCTTGATCCTAATTTTTCTGAAGTGCATCATGAACTTACTTCACGAGACAACAAACAGAGAGTACATAGGTATTTCTCTCATGTTCCCAATATTTTCTATGACTTAAATGTAATATTATTGCATTGTTTTATGAGTACCAGGAGAACATATAAAGTCATTGGTAAGGCTAGGTGCAACGAGAATAGCACTGGACCTCCTTGCACGGGGTAAGAACACTGACTATCTTGTTTCCTTCGGTGAAAAGAATGATTTAACTCATTAAGAAACTTTCTACATACAGATTTGTCGAAATGATGGCTCCTGTGTTCTCCAGAGCAGCCTGGAGGTGTGCATGGCATATGATTCAGGTATTGCATTAAGTTTGATTTATTATGTCACAGACTCTAACCATCTCTATACTTGAACTGTTGCTGTTTTATTATTTTACAGAATGACTTAAACCATGGATGGGGTATAGACTTTCAGCTTGGATATTGCGCACAGGTAAATTATGACTAATAAGCCGTGCCAATGCATCCTTTGTGATGTTTTTGTTTTTTTTTTTTTATTTCTGAGTACTGTGTTTGTTGTTGCGTTGAATAGGGTGATCGAACTAAAAACATAGGCATTGTTGATTCCGAGTATATACTTCATCTTGGTCTTCCAACATTAGGAGGTTCGGCTGAAAATAAGGTTTGATACTGCTTCTCCTGCCAATCCTTTCATTGTTTATATTTGGAAAGTAACTATAGTTAGTGCATACAATTAAGCAGATGGATTCTGAACAACTAGACTAGGGATAGTTCAGAGAAATCTGTTATGCAATTCATTTCTTTTAATTGCGATATCAAGTTATAGTCTGAAAAAACTGTTGTCATGCAGAAACCATCATCAAATTCTCAAATGTCATCTGCTAGATCTGAGGTAAACTCCTAACCAGACTGGTTATTTGAAAATATGATATCTGCAGTCTGTTCACCAACATCAATATTACATAGGTTCGGAAGCAGACATACGCTGAACTGGAGACTTTTAAACACAGATGGAGAAATGCTGTCAAGAACGATGAGTGCTGGATAGACCGATTCCAGCAATAGAGTGTGGTTTTTTTCTTGTTTTGGACAAAATTCATAGAGAAGCAAAAGACAAGGAGCTTAATGGAGAGGTATACATGTAATTTTACCAATACTGGAGATTCTTCTATCTCTCAGCCTCAAAAGTTTAGCACAAAAATCTTACTAGTGACTTATATATATGTACCACTGGAAATACACAAAGGTTGGGAAATAAAACTGAGTTTTCTTTTCTTGCGGAGTCGCTCTAGTTAGATTTACTTATGATTCTTGAGATTAGTCCCCCAATCTCTTCTCCGCAATCCTCTTGTACATGATGACCAGCCTAAATACGAGCAAAATCGGTTTAATGTTAGCTCTTTGTGATGTCTCATGAGTAGAAGCAAAATAGTAATGTACCATTGGGAGTTGAACGAGATTATGTCCCGAGCTCTTGCAGAACTCTTCAACACCTTGATAGCTCAGCCACTTGTCTCGCTGTCCCCAGCACACGGTGGTTGGGATTTTCCAGTCTTTATCCATCAGTGAGGTCCTCATTTCTTCTGTATAGCCCTGTCAGAGAAAAGCCATAAGAATATTAATTCCTATCAGATCATCAAACCTTTGAGTTTTGGTAAGGAACCTTAAGCTCCTTCTTCATGGCCCTGCTGATGGCGTTCAGGGCAAAACCAGAGGAACCTGAGGTAAGATAAGGTCTTCGGTAAACCATTGCATCATCTTCTTTCATTTTGTAAGGACCACAGCTCGTCAAAGGCTTATCACTTGCTCTTAGAGGATCCTATTGGTTTCAGATTAAGCGAGGATTTTATATCTCAAGATATGAGCAAACAGTAAGAAGCAACTTTGATGGATACAAACCTGAGAGAAAATCTCCCCGAGCAAAAAGTTGCTGAATACAGACAAGGTTGATGGAAGTTTAGCATGTTCGGGAGTGAGCTGCAACCGCAAACAAATACAGGTCAGTTTCAAAGAAAGGAAGGAAGAAAGTGGGTACGTTTCTTCCATGTTCCTTACAGGAGGATTCAAGAGTATGAGATTCTTGATCTTCTCTGGTCGGTTTCTTGAGTACTTAACCGCAGCAGTTGAGAAGTATCCCTAATTTAAAAAAAAAAAAAACACTGAACATATCTGAAATATTGGTCCATTAGTTAAGTGATAATGGTTACCTGCACAACCAGTGAGACCTCAGTAGTAGTAACTTCATCAATGAATGATTCAAGCGATGCAACATACTCTGCAGATAATTCTGATAAATCTTGAAACTTTTATCTAGCAAAAGTCTGTTCACAACCAGGGGGAGTTTAAGACAACATGTGTACCGTCTAATGTATAGTTGAATCCATATCCAGCCTGAGGCTTGTCAGAAAATCCAAATCCTAGCCAATCGAATGCAATGGCGCGGTAGTTCTTTGAAAGGACGGGAAGAGCTTTCCGGTAAGAGTAAGCCTAGTGACAAAACAAAAAAAACATGCTCAACTTATTCGAGATAACAGAAGATCAATAGATATTATTTACTACCTGAGATGGGAATCCATGGATGAGTATAACAGGAGGACTGTCTACTTTGCCAGATTCTACACAAAACCACCTATGGAAAAACAAAATATCATAAGTCCTAGTGCAAGATAAGAGAGGAGAAGTTTTTGGAATCAACCTGAAAACATCTTTGGAAGCTTGGGAGCTAGATCCCATTGTTAGTCCGAAAATGGGATCTTTGGCTTCTACACCGGATCCACCAACTCTGTGAGCTTTAACCTGATTGATGACAAATTGCAGAATCACAATCATATGTGATTCAAAAAAAAAAAAAAGTTAAAAGGGAACCTTTTTCCTACCCATTTGCCTTGCTTTAACCATTCATCTGAGGGACTCGGTTGATCCGAATACTTCCCTGCCATGAAGAAACCAGAATTATTTGCTAAAACCAATTAAAAAAAAAAAGAAATAAAGAAAAATGGTAAACCTCCACTGAAAGAGAAGCCATCTCCAGCAGACACAGGTGCATCAATAAGATAGTCCTGTTAAAAAAACGAGTTTATTAGTGCTCAATGGTTTTTTTTTCTTTCTTTCTGTAAGCTAAGCATACATCTTTGCTATTGGACTTGCAGATGAATCCTGGATGTTTTGCAGGTGTAAATCTGGTGAAGTTATGTGTAGCAGAGGCCGATGTAAGAGATGACTGGAGCTGATGAGTGTGCAAAAAGTTAGGGTTATGTATATGAACGGCCATTTTATCTTTCTTCTGGTATTTGAGCGAGAGAGAGTGTGAAGGGTTTTTTTTTTTTTTTTCTGTCACAAGAGTGAAGGGTTGGTTTAAACCGTTGCTTCGTAGTATAACAGAGAGGGTGAGATAGGCTTTATGTGGTTGACTGGCTTTTCCCAGTTTTGCCGTGACGGAGACACCAACATTTTCCTTTGCGTATGTTAGGAATATATATTTATATATATATTAAAAACAAAAATTAAAACTTAAAATCTGGTTGATTTTTTATATTATATCTTTAAATTTTTTTTTTAGATTCATCTGCTTACGAATTCTAAAATTAATCATTTGTAGCCACATATCTATCTTATTAAAACAGAAACATTGTATTGGACCTAACATTTATTTTGTAAGTTTTTAAATTAAATACATCTTCCTACTTTATAATTAGACTTTCATTACACAATAATATATTCTTTTTATACTACTATCCATATTTCCAAACAGTATATTTATTTTTTTATACTACTATCCATGTTTCCAAACAATATTATAATTAATCTTGTGTCCAAAAATATTAAATATTAGATATTTAAATAACCTATAAATTCAAATAATTATAAAATAATGAAAATAAATAAAACTTATTTTTACAGGTCTAAAATACTATAAAAACATTTCAATCAATAAAAAATTAATTAAATTAACAGATTATTTATTTATATTTCTTAAATAATGGTTATATCATTTATTTAAATAACATAATAATTTAGTAATAGTCATTACATATATTTATATATAAACATTATACATTCTATAATAAATATAATAACAAAAATAATTATGACTATCATCTACGTTTAAGGATGACTATCATCTACGTTTAAGGATGTGAAAGCCATTAGATTAAAAGACTAGCACAATGATTTTCATAGGTTTTAAATATGGATATTCTTAAAACATGAACTGAATTATCGGATCACCGGATTAATCGGTTGACCACGGGCCTGAATCGAATTTAAAAACACTGTTTTAAATGAAAAAGTAAATTGTTAGTAAATTGTTAGTAAATTATTAATAAAATATCCCGCGCTTACAAAGCGCGGGTGAAACCCTAGTATTCTTATTGAATGTCAAAATTATATGGGTAAACAACCTATTTCCACATCAAAATATCATATACTCTCTCTGTTTCAATTTATTTGTCGTTGTTGAACAAAATTTTCGATGATTTCAAAGTAAAATTTATTAACTTTAGATGTTTTTATATTTTTATTGGTTGAAATGCGGTTAGATTTATAGATAATGATTTTTTTATTTTGAAAATATGTAAAATTAAATATTTTCTTAATTTATGTGCACAAATCTAAAACGATAATTAAAATGAAACGGAGGAGTAATAACTATTGCATACAATCTTTCAAACTCTTTCTAACTCCAAATACTAGAAGTTTTAAATCATATTTATCCCCAATCAGAAAGATCGAAACTCGTATCTTTATAATGTATTAAGTATGAACTAAAATTCACACAATCCGGTCAGTTTACTACTCAAAATTTTGATACATAACCAATGGCTAGCCTCATTGAATCGATAAAATCTGATTTTTAAAATTTACCAAATTTTGATTCAGACGATGGGCCGGGTTTGTATTTTCATCTCAGGTTGGGTCGACTTTTAAATTCGGTCTAAATCATACTGATTTGATATCGCTTTACCTTCAAACCATTAAACTCAAGCCAAACTTTCATTTATGGAGATACGAGTTTCAATCTTTCTGATTGGGAAGAAGGTTTTAATACTTATAATATGTGGAATTATAACGAGATCGAAAGATTGTGTGCAACTATTATTATATGATACTTTTGGTGTGAAAATGCGTCATTTTCCCAAATTTTGTTTATATAATCTTGTTTTACTAGAAATGTGCATTTTAAGCGCTTAACATTTAGTAGATAATACACGAGACTAAAAAGTTTTATGCAACGGACAATACTGAGATTTAATTTGTAACCCTCAACCGTTCATGACTAATGGTTTTTTCATGTTTGCTCTCTCGGCCAGTGGGCCCCATTTTGTGTAGGGGCGGTCCGTTAATTTTTCTTAAGCACAAAAGTCTTATTTATTGGCTCTGCAATATCCACATGATCTTTCCCCGTGCTTTGGTCTCAATCACACGATATCGCAAATCACTTTCCGATAGGTCACCCATCCTTCCACTACTCCAGCATAATTACTCCAACATAAGTTTATTAACTAGGGAGTTCTAAATGAATGTGTGACTGGAAAGGTAAGCGCTCTTTGGTGATATAAGAAAGCAAATCAATTCACTTAAGTAATTCCACATATACCAGAAATTGGGATATTACAATTCACCCTCCCCCCTCACAGAGCGCAACGCCCTTGTTGTGCACTATGACATGTCTCAAGACGCCTCTCGGGTCAGAACTGAGATAACTAACCAACTCTGATACCACTTGTAACGCCCCGACCGTCTATGGCTAATGAGCCTTCCACACCCTCTCTCTCGGCCTTGGGCCCCATTCTATGCAGCGGGCGATTCGTTAATTTTTTGTAGCCCCAAAAGTCTTATTTACTTGCAATCACTACATGATTTTTCCCGGTGCTTTGGCATCACTCACACAGTATCACGAATCACTTCTCGATAGATCATACATTCTTCCACTACTCCAACATAAACACGTTTAGTTCTGAAGTTCTAAATGGATGTATGACCGAAGAAGTAAGCATACTTTATTGATATAGATAACCAAATCAATTTATTTAAACCTTTTTTGATATACGAGAAATTAAAATGTTATATAATTATTTTAGAAAGAGAATTTTGCTAAGAAGATATTTATGTCCCTATATCTTCATCTTTTGTACCGAAACATTAATACCCAGTATATGAAAATTAGAATGTAGCATAATGCTATAGCATGTTTAAATGTGGCAAGAGTAAGTCAACTTATACATTGCTTGTTAAGCTATGAAAACGTTACCATATTATAAAAATCTTAAATGATTAAGAATTGGTACTTGGATAAAAAATTATATTTTCAAAGTCTTATTTACAATTCAGACAAACATATTTTTTCAATAAGAGAAGAAATGACTTTTTTTTAGGTATTCACACAATATATGGAATTGCTTTTATCTAAAAATTTGAAAGAGTCTCAGAATTACAAAGATAAATTTTTAGTTAGGCCCTTTTTGGCAACAAATCGCTGCATCTGCGTCAATCATTCAAGATAAGAGTTTTGTTCGTTTAGCAGATGCAGCTTCATGTGTATGCGTTAAATGCAGATTGTTGTTGTTCATTTCGCAGACGCAGACGCAGCCGCAGATGCAGCTGCAGATTGTTGTTCGTTTTGACATCGCATGACGTTAATGCTGATGCAAGAAGATGACGCTAGACGCAAGAAGCTGATGCTGGACGCAGATTAGTGTTGTTCGTTTGGCAGATGCAACGAATATTTTTATTTAATTTATATTTTATTCTTATAAATTTCTATAATTATAATTTAAATAAATAATATGTAGTTTAAATATATTTACATCCATAAGATATTATTTTTAATTGGTAATAAATTTTTAGTCAAATATATAAATATAACAACATTTTTAGTCAAATATTTTAAAATATAACAACATTTTAGTCATAAATCATAAGTTAAATTAAAAAATTTTTTATCAAAAACAGAGCTAAATAATACATCAAGTCTTAAATAAATAAAACGTAAATGATAATCAAAGTTATAAGCGAAGAAAAATCAAGTCATTAACTAGAATATTTTATACGGTAAATGACCTCGACCATATTCATTTGTGATGTTCTTACGCAAAGCGTCCATGATTAATGATTTTGTTCTCACGCTTGTCATCATCCATAATGTCATCTTCATCCATTATTTCATCTTCTGAACCAAAGCCGCTATCGTCTCGGACAGTCTCCGTAAGTGCATGCACTGCTTCAACCGTGTCTAGCTACAATGCTAGTACAAACCCCTTTAGTGCAATGGTGTTTTGAGAACATGAAACTTTTTTCCCTTCTTTTATATTACTCATAAGCATATCAAATGATACTCATACCCACAGATATGCTAAAAACGCATCAACATCTTTTATCATCTCTGCGTGATCTTCTGAAATCCGAGGTGTATGGGTTGTCGGTAGTAAGACAGATGCAAGCAAAGCATGAAAGAGTATTTCGCTCTCAGATCTTTATCTGTCACCGTTTTCTTCTTCAGCATCCGGATAACAAAAGATACAAGCACTTATTTTAGGATTTGAATAGTTCACCCAAGTACGGTTTCACCGTGATATTCTTCTTCGATCTTATCCTCGCATGTTTTGGAAATTTTCCGCAATTAAGACCAGAACCAAAGCAAATTTACGTAAAGAAAAGCTAATCGGCTTTCATGCGAAAATGAACCATGCCTCATCTTCTTCGCTACCTTCTATTGTCGAGATATAATATAGCGACCAAAGCGACCGGAGAAAAACGGCTTATCCGCAATCTCTACAATCTTCTGGAAAAGAGACATCTTAATTAGCTCTATTTCGTTGGGTTCAAGAGAGTTGAGGATTTGTCTGATACCGCATGGTCTGTGGTATGGCGTTACTCTAACACCGCTATATTCATCTCTGGTCTTGAAATCCTCTCTGGGATTGAGCAAGGCGGTGGCGTCCAATCGTAGTTTTCCATCACTCTGTTTTGGCTGGCCGTATTTTCTAGGGATTTTTCTCTCCAATATTTGAAATTTTGGTTAGATGAAAGAGATTAGGTTGAGCATATATTATAAAATTTAAAATCTTTGGTATTTAATGGGGTAAATGTCAGAGATCCTTTGGAGCTAGTTCGCTATGCCGAGAGTGAGTGTCAAGCATGGTTCAACGCAAATGAGACAGTACCATCAACCACACAAGATAACACTCAAGAACCTCAAGTCTTAAGCTTGGGTAATATATGCATGATAGATGGATCATGGACATCTATAGCACAATTTATTGGATGTGGATGGATGGCTTGAGAAATGTTCAACATATGGGAACACATAATTGTATTCAAAGAGAGTCTGCCTTGCTTTCAGAGCTGAAAGCACTGTGATGGACAATGGAGAATATGCTTCAGCGCTCGACATGCCAGAGCTTTGGTACGGACTACAAGGACTTCATCGCCATGATCAAGGAGTCGTATGTTTGGCTAGGTTTTACAACCGAACTAGAGAGAATAGAGATATTGAAGATATGCTTCTTGGGCTTTAAGATCACCCACAGTCTAAGAACACAAAATCATATTTCAGATTTTTTAGCTAGGACTGCGATATCTTTTCACAAAGCTTTTTATTTTATTAATTATTCTATTCCGATCTGGTTAGAAGGACCACTTAAAATTTGAGTAATATAATAGTTTTTTGTCGTACGAAAAAAGGTAAATGTTGATAGTCCGACACCTAAACATTGCGTATAGGAAAAATATTTTAATTCTTTATTTTGAGATTTTGCCTATACCTCATTTACCGAAGACGCTTATAGGGTCGTATAGGGGTAAATGTGCACAGTGACGTCAATCCGCCCCCTTGGTATTTCACTAAATGCACATCTTCTGTTGGGTGTGAATGCTATTTTCACTTAATAAAATGCATGATTCAGTGTTAAAAAAAAATTATATTAACGGGCAAATCCATATCAGAGCTTCTTCTTTTTTTGTAACACATCCGTATCAGCTCTCTCCAATAAAAATTAGTAAAGAATAAAAAATGTTTCTTGGAGGCTGATTCAGTAGTCTCTGCTCAAAAGTCAAAGCACGAAAAAATAGAAAGGGAGTATCTGACGTGGCATCATTAATCGATGGAACGAAACGGTGAATGTTAAACCCTAGTTCACCGGCCGCCGAAAGCATGAATCATCTTCTTCTTCGTCTCGTCCGTCCAAAGCCAAATTACATTCTGGGGGGCTTCCCTTTCCACTCAACAAGGACCGTACCCTACGACACTTTGCAGCGTCGGGTGGCGAGGGCCGGTGATCCCTCGGCTTCGATTGTCAGAGTGTTGGAAGGATGGCTTGATGAGGGTAATCCGGTCAAGACTTCGGAGCTCCACTCGATCGTCAAGATGCTCCGCAAGTTCAGCCGCTTCTCTCACGCCCTTCAGGTCTCCAATTCTCAGATTCTTCTGTTTCTTCTTCACTTTGCCGTTTTTTTTTTTACAAAAAAAACAAGGAAGAAAAATTCCTCTTTTTTTCTTCTATGTTGTTGTTAGATATCAGATTGGATGAGTGAGCATAGAGTTCATGATATCACTGAGGGAGATATAGCCATTCGCCTTGATTTGATAGCCAAAGTCAATGGTCTCATAGAAGCTGACAAGTTTTTCGAAAAGATTCCTATTGAGAGGAGGAACTACCATCTCTACGGTGCGCTCTTGAACTGCTACGCCAGCAAGAAGGTTTTGCATAAAGCTGACCAATTGTTCCAGAAGATGAAAGACCTCGGCTTCCTCAGAGGTTGTCTTCCCTACAACGTCATGCTCAATCTCTACATCAGGTGTGGCAAATACACTATGCTCGAGAAGCTTCTCCGTGAGATGGAAGATGGGAATGTCAAGCCCGACATCTTCACGGTGAACACGCGCCTGCATGCCTACTCTCTTGTATCTGATGTTGAGGGAATGGAGAAGTTTCTTATGAGCTGTGAGTCTGACCCGGGACTTGAGCTTGACTGGCGCACTTACGCAGATGCTGCTAACGCCTACATTAAAGCTGGTTCCACTGACAAGGCCCTAGAGATGCTGCGTAAATCAGAGCAGTTGGTGAATCCTCAGAAGAGTAAGCAAGCCTTCGAGGTTCTCATGTCATTCTATGGCGCTGCTGGTAAGAAACAAGAGGTCTACCGTCTCTGGACCTTGTACAAGGAGCTCGACGGGTTCTACAACACCGGATACATAAGCGTGATCAGTGCGCTCTTCAAGCTGGAAGATATCGAGGGCGTTGAGGAGATTATGGGAGAGTGGGAAGCTGGACACTCTTTATTTGATGTCAGGATCCCGCACTTGTTAATAACGGGTTATTGCAAAAAGGGGATGATGGACAAGGCAGAGGAAGTAGCAAAGATGGTGCTCCAGGAGACGAGCACATGGGAGCGATTAGCTCTGGGTTACAAGATGGCAGGCAAGATGGAGAAGGCGGTGGAGAGATGGAAGAAAGCAATAGAGCTGAGCCACCCAGGGTGGAGACCACACCAGGTTGTGCTGATGAGCTGTGTGGATTATGTTGAGGGTCAAAGAGACATGGAGGGTTTGAGAAAGATTCTGAGGCTGCTAAGCGAGCGAGGACACATTTCCTACGATCAACTACTCTACGATATGAAGGAAGCTGGGGGACTGGGTTGGAAGATAGTCGATGCTATGGGAACCAGTCAGGTTCAACAGAAAGGAAGCACAAGTAAGGGTCTTGCTTGAGAGACCATTTTGATACTAAATTCCATATATTTTTCTCTGAAGAACGATTTAACATTGCAAAATAGATTATATAATATGAATTGACTAATATAACATATGAAGGATTGCAAATAAATTCGCCGTGACTAATCAAGTATCTAACGGTTGAATCTCGAGATACAATTTTTCCCGTTACATACGTTGAAAGAATTACTTGCGTATTGTGCTAAGATTGTAGTTACTAAAAGGAAAAATCTCATTTTAAATCCTCAAGTAGTACTTTAAATATTAAAGTTCAACAAATAACATTTTAAATAATGAAATTAGTTTTAATAAAATATTTATTTGCTACAATATTAAAATTATGATTAGTACTGTTCATTATCGATAATATAATAGTTATTTTTCCATCTATCTTTTTTGAGAAATTGCCATGATTCAAAACTTGATTCAAATGTAAAAGTGTACCCAAAATTCAATCAAATGCAAAAATAATCCAAAAACTATTGAAAATACAACAAATTCTTTATAAGCAAACAAAAAAAATTGTATTCAGTTTTACTATTATAACATTTTCGCTTCTCAAACAATAAATTTTAAAAATAATTTTAAAAAATTAATAAAAAATATTTATATGGGGTGAAATAGAAATCATGTAACTATAAACATTTGTAAATGATGTAAATTTATATCAACTAAAATTGAATTGTTTTCAACCTAAATGATTTAATGTAGAATAGGTCATGATAGTCATTGGTTTAGGTTTAAGTAACATATATTATAGTATTGTAGGTAGTTTTAGGGTAAATTTTAAAATCTTATCTTTTTAATTTTTTATTTTTTGAATTTGACGAATATGTGTTAGTGATTTTCTAATAAGATGATTTTAAACACTTTCTAGGTTTGTTTTATGTTTAAGGAAGTGTTTTTGTGTAGCTAATTGATTTTAGAGTTTCGGAAGACTTCCAGAAGACTTCCTGGGAATTCTTCTAACTCCTGGAAAACTTCCTGGAAGACTCTAAGAAGACTTCTCAAGAAGTCTTCTAACTCTTGGAAGACTTTCTGGAAGTCTTTCTGCCTAAATTTTAAAAGAATTTAAGTTCCCGTCTAATGCCAAGTCTTTCGGAAGTTTTCCAGAAATCTTCTAAAAATCTTCTGAAAGTCTTCCAGAAGTTTTCAAGAAATCTTTCAGAAGTCTTTTTTCATGTATTAGATTATAGAGTTTTGAAAGATTTCTAAAAGACTTTATAAATTGGGAAGTCTTTCTTAGAAAACTTCTCGTTAAGTCTTCTATATCGAAAATATTTAACATAATTGGAATTTTTGTCTCTGTATATAAAGAAAATTTACATATTCTTTTTCTTCCTCTCAAATGGCTGCATTAAAAATATAATGTTTCTCACTCTAAAACTCTCCAACCTCTCCCTAATCTCTTTAGACTTGAAAACATCTAACTTTATATTCATTTCTCATTTTTCTTTTACGTATTCTCCCTAATTTATCTTGTTTTTGCAGATTTTTTATTACATGGTTCTCATCTTTCATTCTTTTAAAGGTATATCTATGAATTTTGAATATGTATTTTTAGTATGTTTTATATGTTAGATTCTAAAAAGTTGTATAGGCAACTTAGTGTATCAAGGTATGATCTTTTTGATTCCTCTTTTGTATTTGTGATAGTGTTCAATGGTTAAAGATCTCTCCTTTTCTTTTTGGTATGAAGGAGAAGAAGAGAACACACATTTTATGTAGGTGAAACCTCTAGAGGCATTGATAAGTTTAAAGGTTTGACCTTTTTGATTCATGTTTTGTTTTTGATAGTGTTCTTTGGTTAAAATCTGATCTTTTCTTTTTGGTGTGAAGGAGAAGAAGATAATACTTAAAAAGACTTTAAAAAACTTCTGAAAGATTTTTGGAAGATTTCAGAAGAGTCTTGGAAAACTTTAGAAGACTCTTGAAAATCTACGGAAAACTCTTGGAAGATTTCAGAAGACTCTTGAAATGTTTCGGAAGACTCTTGGAAGACTTCGAAAGACTCTAGGAAGACCTCAGGAAGACTTCTAGAAGACTTTCTGTAAGACTTCCCACTTAATGCAAAGTCTTCCGAAAGTCTTCCACAAGTCTTCCATAAATCTTCTAGAAGTCTTCTACATGTTTTCTAAAAGTCTTCCACAAGTTTTCTAGAAATCTTCCACAAGTCTTTTAGAAGTCTTCCGAAAGTCTTCTAGAAGTCTTCAGAATTCTCTTATGAAGATGTTAATGATTATTTTGTAATTTTTTTGTTTATAATATGTTTAATGATTATTATGTGTACTCTTTTTAATTATGAATTATTTTGTAAATTTGAAAACATGTTAATGAAAATAATTAGTAAATATGCTGATGTCTACAATATTATTTTTCAAAAGTGCTTGATATTATTGAAATTTCATAACAAAAAAACATTTTAACCATACTACCCAATACAACATAAACATTTAGTCAAATTTACTACAAAGTAAGAGAAAAGACTTCTCAAGAAAACTTTCTCAAAATCACCAAAGATCAAACAATACATAAGTCTCACTAGAAAAAAGTTAAGTCTTCTCTTAGAAGACTCCTGGAGAAGTGTTCTTGGAAGCGGAAAATTTAAGCGAGAAACGAAAAATTAAGCGGAAAAAATAAATTTTAAGTAAAATTTGCAATTTTAAATTTTATTAAAACTAAAATTATATCTTAAGATACAAAAAGATACATTAACCCACATGACTTGGTATTGTTGAAGTTATTTGACATTTTTGAAATTTATAAAATATATATTGAAATTACTTAATAAATTTTAGAAAAACGAACGTAGAAGACTTCCCTGTAATTATTCTCACGGAAGACTTCCTTGTAAGTCTTCTCACGTAAGATTTCCCTATAAGTATTCTCACGGAAGACTTCCCTGTAAATCTTCTTAGTTTAGCTAGAAACATTAATAAACATGATTGTTTGTAACCTCGTAATTATCACCAATTAAGTTATGAATTTCACTCAGGAGCCTAATATGAACTAATACACATAAATTAACAAGAAAAAAAACAAAATTTGTCTTTTGTTTAGGTCATTTTTACAATTGTGAATTTGTGAAAGAAAACTTCGTAAGAAGTCTACTCTATAAAAGACATCTTGAGAAGTCATCCTTTGTAAATATTGGTTTACTTTTGAATATGAATTTTGTTTGAAAGTTTCAGAGAAGACTTCTAGAGAAGTCTTATACGATAAAAAAGGTAGTTTTGTAGCTGACCAAAGTTTGTCAAAAGTTTGACTTTTTATACGTTCACATGAAGTCTTCTCACTATCGCAAGAACGTTTCATGGATTACTTTTGCAATTGACTAAATTTGACTTTTTGAGAGAAGACTTTTCTAGAAGTCTTCTCTCGGAACCAAAGGTTTGACCAAAAACAAGGAATAAAATTCGAGAAGACTTCTCAAGAAGTTTGTCGTGAGAAGACTTCTTAAGAAGTTTGTCGTGAGAAGACTTCTTAAGAAGTCTTCTCGTAAATAATTTATTTTTCTTGTCTTACAGGTGCATGCCCAACAGTACCAGAAGCAATAAGAACCATGAATTATTTTCTTAGATCCAGTTGTTATCGAACGCTCAATCCGTAAAAAGATACGTCAAGCATCGATCAACAAAAACATTCAACCGCCGATTGATGCTTCTTCACGACCAACATCGATCGGAAATAGTTCACAAGTTTAGATGGTTGCGACTTTAGTTTTGATCCGAGATGAGAGAGGAGACATGTATGACCTTGGAGGTCATATGCGTAATACAATACGTCAAAGAATTGATGATCAGGGTGCTGTAATACCTGCACTAGAAGTAGAAGCAGACGCTGCAGTAGCTCGACTTGAAGCTAATGCCCAAGTTGCTTAATGGGAACTAGCAGACTAAAATCGTCCAGACCATGTCTATGCCAACAAAACCGCTATTCGTCTTCTAGCTTTCCAGAGAAACGACTTTGAGATCAAACCATTTTTCTTTGCACTTGTTGCACAGACACTCTACCATGGATCGCGACATAAGCATCCAATGGATCATCTGGAGTGGTTTAAGGATCTTTTATTTGCTATTAATGCCAATGAAGTCCATGAGGACTATTTGTTTTGTAAGCTCTTCAAGTACTCACTTGTTGGAAAGGCTTCACATGGCTTAAGCAGCTACCACCATGATCTATGACATCTTGGACATACATCAAGAATGCGTACCTGCGCAATTTCGTTTCTGATGCGCGAGCAGAGGAGTTAAGAAGCAAAATCACTATATTCACACAGGAACCTGAAAAATCATTCAGAAGCTCTTGGCTCAGATTCAAGTCTTACCAGAAAGACTGCCCACACCAAGATTTCTACAAGGTGCAACTACTTAGCACCTTTTTCAGATGTATTGATCTGCAGTACTAGATGGCTTTAGACAAAACTAATGAAGAGAATTTCAGAACTAGGAGCCCAGAAGAAGAAACAAAGCTTATTGAGAACTTAGAGTCTAGCAATAACACCAAGAACACTGATTATGAGAGGAATAAATTAGCTCCATCTTTGAGCAATGAGCAGATATATGAAGTGAAAGCAAAATTGGATAGTTTCAGAAGTTTCTCAGGAAGCAAGAAGGGAAAGCCATGGAAGAAGAAATAGAAGAAGAAGAAGATGTTAATTTTGTTTGTGGAAATGGTTTCCAGAAACAGGAAACCAAAGCTACAATAGAAACTCCTATGGTCGCAACAGGAGCAACTACAACCAAAATTCACAGTAGCAGAGGCCAGCAACAACAACGGGACCTTTGGATCTTCTTATCAAAATCCACCTCCAGAGATTCAGGGGAGTAAGTTGGAAGCTATGGTTGACAGAATATATGAGCAGCAGCGGCAGATGACTGTGAATTTCAATGGAAAGATAGATGCTCTGTACATCAACCTCAACACAAAGTTTGAGACTCTCAGCACTCATGTCAAGAAGTTGGAGAAACAAGTGGTCCAGACAAGTGAGGCCATTCTGAGACATGAGATCCTGATTAAGGAGAAAGGGGAAGCTGGTCGGAAGCACCACGTCAATGCATTGATATGTGACGATTTTTGGCAAGAGGTGAAGAGAGAACAACTCCAAAAGGGAGATTTCCGAGTAGAAAGTGCTAAGTCTTTTGGTAATTCGCACTGGTGTCGATCGACACCCGTTGCTGAGCATCGATCAAAAAAACCCTCAGATTCTGTTGATTCGTGTGAGTCTTCGAACATCGATCGACGTCAAGACGTCAACATCGATCGACGATATTCAACAGCAGAACCAGTTCGTCTACCAAGTTTAAATGCAAGCTTGTTGGTCAGACATCCGAGTATGGAGACTCCATAACAGAACACTTATACACCTGAGCCAGTGATAATTGATAAGGCAACAAAAAAGCACTCCAGAAGGAAGCAGAAGATTCTTAAACATCTGCGTAGAGAAACAACTGACAAAGAGATGGATGGCTTTACCAAAAGTGTTCTTAAAATTCCTTTAGATACTCAATTTGATAAAACGTACTATACTTATAGATTTTGGATGTTTTTAGGGAATTCAAGAAGACGGATGAGGACATAGAGTGCATGTTCAATGACCTCAGAGAAAAGCTGAAACAAAGGATCACACTCAAGAAGAAAAGTGACCATGGAAATTCGTGATTCCATGTTTTGTCATAGGCCACGAGTATCCCAATGGCCTCTGCGATACTGGATCAGCAGTCATCATCATGTCTAGAGCTATGGCAGAGAAGCTGAGCCTGAAAATGGAGACTTCCAGTGATTCATTCACTTTTGTAGATTGCTCGAAGGTGAATTCATGAGGGATAGCCAGAGACGTCCCAATGCAGATTTGCAATGCCTTAGTCCCAGTAGACGTCCATGTGATGGATATAAAGATTGATTGGAACTCTTCCTTACTCCTTTGAACAGCATTCATGGCCGCAGTGGGAGCTATCTGCGACATGAAGACAAAGATGTTGTATTTATCCTTAATTGATCCAAATAATTTTTATGAACCTGTTAAAGTCAAGAGCAAAGCTACACTGATAGAATTGGGTGGGTGACGATCCAGGTTTAATTGCTACATGTTTCTGCAATTACGAGCAAGAGGAGGAGTCTGCGGAGATAACATCAATCGATACCCAACCCTTGACATTGGTCGACGGCACCTACATACAGACACTGCATGTAACCCACCCTTTAGAATCGATCGTTACTCAACTTCAAAAATTGGTCAACGGTCCCAGTATACAACAATCGACCGACACTCATGCCACAAATCAGAACGAAGAAGACATAGTCTACATTGGACAGCAATACCGTGAGATGGCTAACCCAGATTACAACACTTCCTATCTTTAAGAAGCAGCAAAAGAGTACCGTGCTCTTTCGCTAGAGGAGGCTGAGAATTCTAGAGGAGCCTATGGAACCTGGAATGCATCGTCCATCGACAATGCCCCAACACCGTTGATTGACGCTAATCCGGTAAAATACAATGAAGGTTATGGTTATCTCAGACCAGATGAGTTTGAATTATGAGTGACCCATATGGATATGCACGAGCAATGGGTGGAAGACTTCTCAATGTATACAAGGAGGATGTAGCAGACATACTCGCAATGGCCAATGAATCAGGAAATCTCTTCAGACAACAGCAACATAACAACACTACAGATAACAACAAGGCATCGATCAATGCAGCACTACTATCGTCGATCAACACTCACCTTCCAGAAGACTTCAGCCGGTTGAATGAAACCAAAGATCCAGCATCGATTGACAAGACACATCTATATCTATCGACGGTCTCATCGAATATGGATCCAGAGCTTTGGACAACAACAACCAAAGAAGATTTCGTTGGGGGAAGAGAGATAAGTATGGAGTCTAGAGAGATGAGAATGGCAATGCACGAGCCATGGATGGCAGAATCATCAATGTGTCTAAGGAAGACATTAGGGAGATTCTTGAGAGAGCCAGCATGCATAAATATACTCATATATGTTTGCCAGAGTATGGAACAGACATTCAAAGAGCCAGACCAGACACATCAACTTACAACAAACAAGAAGTTGACAACATGGTACAAGGAGTTTACAGAGCCCAGAAGATGAATATGGATGACTTTTACAAGAGGCTCGATGACCTATACCACCCGTTCAACAATAATATTGGCTGGTTAACAACGTGCATGGAAGCGATGAAGCAGAAGATGGACTACACTCATCAGATTATTCAACAACAACAATCGATTGGAGCAGTTAGTTCAACATCGTCTGATGGCAACACTAGGCCATTGATTGATAGTCATCACGGAGCATTTAGGCAGAGGCTGGTAACAGAGAAGTTATTGGTACAAGCTTGATGGAGTTTACCTTTATCAAGACTTGATGAGGGATAATATCCACCAGAGATTGGATGATATTTCATAGCCCACATATGCCAGGCTTAATATGCTGATGGGATGCATTCAAACAATGAGTACAATGGAAACTGATCAGATAAGGATGGACAACCAAAGAACCAGAGGAGAAGAAACTATGAGGAGCTTCATCAGTGCATGGTTTGAGACAAACATATAGTATGTGGATACATGCTTTTCACATTGGTTCGATGAGCCATTCTACTAGTCCAGAAGTCCAAACATCAAGCTTAAGACTATAACCAAGTGTTGAGTGGGAGGTAACCAAGTTCTGAGTGGGAGGTAACCCACTGTGTAGTAAGTTTTAATTTGGTTTTTCATTATTTAGGTATTAATTACGATTTTTATTTAATTACTTTAGGTTTTCAAAGGAGTAAAAAAGTTTGAAACCACCATCGGTCGACATCAACACTTCACAATCGGTCGACGATTTGGAAAGTTTACCATCGGTTGACAATCATCACTCACCATCGTTCGACACTCCTTACGGAGTTTGGTAACTTCGACTTTCTCTCTACCTTTTACTTATGATTTTGTTTTTCCTTAACTGAACCGGATGAGATAACACTAGGGACAATGTTATTTAAGTCTGGAGTAGGTTTGCTTATGCATTTATTTATTTTGAGCTTATAATTACTTATGTTTTTGGAAAAACATTTACTGAGTCAAGAAGGGGATTATGATCAGACCTTATTTATTGACTAACCACAGTATAGCACCACTCTTAGATTTGTTGATTGCAGAGATTACTAGAGATGCCAAAGTGGACCATCCTGCCATTAGATCGCACGTACTAAGAAAGTTTGAAGGAACCAAAGCTGATATCGAACCTAATACTGACTATTTTTCTTGATTTAGGGCTTGGCATACATCACATCGAATTCCTTCTGCAAGTTTATAATGTACGAGTCTGTGTATTTTTTATTTCCTTCTCTCTCTCTCTCTCTTCAGCATCTCTTAAAAAAAGGTTGAGATTATTTCCTGAGATGTAGAGGGGTAGGTATATTACCGATAACCCCTCTATTTTAATTCAAAGAAATGATCATACATTTTTGGAAGCGAGGGGTAGATACATTACAGATGACCCCACTATTCGCTTACAACTTTTCCCAAAAAAGAAGAAAGAAGAAATCTAAAATAAGATGGCAAGATGGATTGTATCAGCATCATTGTCCATTGAGTTTTAGATCTAATAAGATTCAGAGAAGAGAGAAAAAAGGGAAGAAAGGGATCATGAAAGACTTCATACCTGTGTATGCAAATTTGCAGGAGTTGAGTCTACGTGTCTTTTGATTGATACTCCCAAAGTAAAGTCTGCACTTTACTTTTATGCAAAGAAATAGAGGGGTGAGTCAAATTAAGTATTTGTTGAGTTGCTGAGAGAATGGATTTGGTTACTATACTAGGATAAGGCATATAGAGTTTCTCTTTGATTAACATTATTTGATGTGGTTGCAATATAGTAGGTGTGATAGTTATACTTATGCATTATGTGAGTCCCCGCTTTTCAAACCTCTTTCACAGGCTACCTCTGTTTTGCGAGTGGACAAGCAAAAGGTTAAGTCTGGGAGAGTTGATATACCTTGTTATTTACTAGTTTTAAACCATCATTTGGATCCTATTTGGATCCTATTTGGAGTCTACTATGTGTGTCTGAACTGTGTTTTAGAGTCTTTACAGGTCCAAGTACGTTTTGGAGCATTATGGAGATCATGGAGCTTCATAGAGTATCCAGAAGAGTTATCCAGTAGCCGTTCACATTCAGCTAATTAAGTATGAGTCGAAGTCAAGCAATGGAGCATCCTTGCTGGTTATTGACGGCCCACTCGCAAAGTATTGGCCGACTTCAAGCCTAAGTCAAGATGAATTACAAGAATTTCCCTGGACGAGTTTTGACCTAGTTTATATCGGTTCTTCCATTGTTTAGGCAGAGATACCCCGACACACACAAACCACATTTCTTATACCTTTTGGTTTTCTTGCATTGAGATTTTTAGTAGTTTAGGGGATAAGATTTGAACTCCTTCAGATATTTGTATTTGAACCCCATTTATTATTCTATGCATTATATTATTCAGTTCATCATGTTTTCTTTGATCATGTCTGAGTAATTCACCTATTAGATTTAAGGTTCATAATGGTACTGATGAATAAACCCCAAAATAGGATTTCTAGGATGAAGTAATATCAATCTTTGGAATTATGTTTAATGCTTGCGTTCTAGAGTAGCTAACTAGAAACCTGAACTTAAAACATGGACGACTACGAGAGTAGGCTCTGTGCCAGAGTTAATTTCATTGAGCTAGGCTGTTAGATGCATGCGAGAGATGGTATAATTAGCATAGTGGACGAACTTCCTATCTGATTAGCGTCAATCAACATCAAGCCTTAGCCATCAATCGACGGTGTACTTCTCTATCAGCATACGAGAGTTGGGACAAGAGGGGGTCGAACTAGTTAACATCTATTGTTCTTGCATATTATTAATTCCCTGCATCCTATCTATTATAATTCACTTGCATGAAACCATAGATCTACCGTTTTTTTCATATTTGCATTAACTTTAGTATTTTAGATAATTTTCTATTTCTGATAAACTTACAATAAAAACCTCTATTTATAGCTTGCCTAGTTTAACATATAAAATTATAAAAATCTATTGTGCGCCTTTGCCCTCTGTAGATTCGATCCTTAAGTACTTCAATTTGACCTCTCTTGGCAAGAGTAGTTCGAGGGTTAATTTGATAGATTACATTACTAAGAACATAAACCTTAACCTGCACGCTGTCAGTAATTCCATAGCATAGATGATTGCTATGCTGATCGTGACTTAAGAATGAGAGAGGAGACCTTGATGACTTCAAAGGTCATCTGCGTAATGCAACATGTTAGAGAATCGATGATCAAAGTATTGTAATTCCTAAACTAGAAGAAGCTCTTGTAGCTGAAGCCGAAGCTACTCAACCCAAAACGTTGGTTGACTACAATCATCCAGATCAATTCTATGCCAACAGATCTGGTATTCGTTCTCCATCTTTCCAAATGAACGATTTAGAGCTGAAGCCAGCCTATTTCACACTTGTGGCACATAAACCATTTCATGAACATTCTCATGTCGTTCCGCCCAGATATTCCTTTGAAAAAGAAATAAACCCCAAAAAATAAATAAATGACATGCTAGAAAAATAAAGGGAATGGCGAAGAAGGGGCATAATGAAAAATAAAGAAAGAAGCAAAATCTCATTCAATTTGAAATATAAGAGATCTCTCTACCCCCTGTTCTTGGCAGCTACCACCAGGATCTCTTATATCCTGGAAAGACATCAAAAACACATTTCTGTGTAATTTCTTTGATGATGCCAGAGCTGAGGATTTGAGGAGCAGAATTGCTAAATTCACACAGGAGCATACATAATCTTTCAGGAACTCCTGGATTAAATTCAAATCTTACCAAAGAGATTTTCCCACACCATGGATTCAATGAAGTGAAAATTCTCAGCACTTTCTTTAGAGATATTGAGTTGTCATATCAGATGGCTTTAGACACAACTAGTGAGGGAAACTTATGTAATAGGAGTCCAACAGAAGCTACCAGATTGATAGAGAATTTGGCAGCTAGCAACAACACCAAGAACAATGATCATGAGAGGAGAAAACCTGCTTCTCCATTGGCCAAGGATCAGATGGAAGAAGTAAAAGCTAAAGGAGAGGGTTAAGTTGAAGAAGAGAAGCGACCCTGGGAAATTTGTGATTCCCTACAACATCAAGGGACATGACTACTCTTGAAGTGTTATTTTTGCATTTAACCAAAATAAAATAGTAGACTTCATATGCAGTTGTTTTTTTTGAGATTAGTAGACTGAATATGAAGTCTACACATTTTTTCCTTTTTGGTCAAATTTTTAACATTTTAACAAAGTCAAGGTTTTGGTCAAATGCAAAACTAACCTTTTGTAGACTTCCGGAGCAGTCTACATAATGCATATTTCCGATGAAGTCTACTATGAAAAGTCATAACTTCAGTCAAATGCAAAACTAGCCTCTTTTATGTAAACTTCTTAGTAAGTCTACCTCATTTTTTTATTTGTTTCCAAAGGTAAAGACGTAGACTTCTAGGGAAGTCTTCTTTAAGAAAAAATAATTCTTTTGGCCAGATTCAAAACTAACATGTGCGTTGACAAGTAAACTGCATCATAAGTCTACCCATGATCGTAGACATACAAAATAGTCTACTATCGCGACACTGATTTGAAAAATAATGAAAACCATTTAAATAGTTACTTTTTATGGTGTAAAGCTCGTTTCCACCATTTTCCACCATCCAAGCTCCAAATAAAAGCACAAAGAAGCACCTCTGGCGCTTCAGAACTGAATAAACTCGAAAATATGAAAGTTTTGCTTATGAAAATGAAAGTTAAGGGAGTTTTAAAGATGAAAATGGAGAGGAAATGAAGATTTGTTGGTTTAGAAAGTGAAAAAATGGTTAGAAGCTGAATCTTGAGCTTTTAAGAGATCAAAATGGTAGTTAATGATGGTTGTAAAATTGATGATAATAGCATTGCTGTAAATAAGAAGAAATGTTTAGGGTGTTATTGAATTTTTGTCATTTTCGAAATAATTGAAAAATTTAATAATAATGGCAATTTTGTAAATATTTCAAAAATGTAAGGAGGGTTTGGAAATTTCATGGGTAAATAGTAATAAAAAAAAGAGGTTGGTCTCTGGTTTGACTTGAAATTTTAGATTGTTTTTGAAAAACTGCCATAAATATCTTAGTCACTAGTCAAATACTATAGGGGGAAATTGCTAAAAAGACTCAAAACTTGATTTCAAATGCAAAAGTATACCCCAAATTCAATCAAATGCAAAAGTAATCCACAGACTATTGAAAATACAACAAATTCCTTATCAGCTAACAAAAAAATAGTATTCAATTTTAACATTTTAACCTTTTCGCGTTAGAAGATTTCCAGAGAAGACTTCTTTGAGAAAACTTCCTTGTAAGTCTTCTCGTACACTTAATCTTAAAAATAATTTAATTTTTTTATAAAAAACATTTATATGAGGAAAAAATTGAAATCAAGTAACTATAAACATTAACAAATGATGTAAATTCAAATATACTAAAATTGAATTATTTTCAACATATAGTGAATGTAGACTAAGTCATGATAGTCTTTTATGGTAACATATGTTGTAGTATTGTTTGTATTCTTAGAGTTAGATTTGTGAATCTTAATTTTTCTTAAAAACATTATTTTGACCTATATGTGTTTACTTTTCTATATATTACTTTATAAGTTGATTTTAAGTTTAATTATGTTTTTTTTGCTATTTAATTAGTTATTTGATTATAGGGTTTTGGAAGACTTCCAGATGACTTCCTAGAAGACTTCCCGCTTAAATTTTAGTAGAATTTAAGTTTCCTGCCTAATGCGAAGTCTTCCGGAAGTCTTCCACAAATCTTCCATAAGTCTTTTAGAAGTCTTCCAGAAGTGTTCTCATGTATTAGATTATAGGGTTTTGGAAGACTTCCAGAAGACTTCATAATTTGGGAAGTCTTCTCTTAGAAGACTTCTCGGGAAGTCTTCTATATCGAAAATATTTAACCTAATTGGGATTTTTGTCTCCATATATAAAAAAAATTACACATTCTTTTTCTTCCTCTCAAATGGCCGCAACAAAAATATAATGTTTCCCACTCTATAACTCTCCAACCTCTCTCTAATCTATTTAGACTTGAAAACATCTAACTTTATATTCATTTCTCATTTTTCTCTTACGTATTCTCCCTAATTTATCTTGCTTTTGTAGATTTTTCATTACAATGTTCTCATCTTTCACTCTTTTAAAGGTAGATGTATAAATTTTGAATATGTATTTTTGGTGTGTTTCATATGTTAGATTCTAAAAAGTTGTATATTCAACTTAATGTAACAATATTAAATGTATGACCTTTTTGATTCCTCTTTTGTGTTTGTGATATTGTTCAATGATTAAAGGTATGTTCTTTTCTTTTTTCTATGAAGGAGAATAAGATAACACAATATTTTATGTAGGTGAAACCTTTAGAGGCATTAACAAGTTTAAAGGTTTGACCTTTTTGATTCCTTTTTTGTTGTTGATAATGTTCTTTGGTTAATAATCTGATATTTTCTTTTTGGTATGAAGAACAAAAGGAGAATACTTAGAAAGACTTCTGGAAGACTTCGGAATACTTGTAGAAGACTTCGGAAGACTTGTAGAAGACTTCGGAAGACTTGTAGAAGACTTCTGGATGACTTTTCGTTTAAATTTTAGTAGAATTTATGTTTCCCACCTAATGCGAAGTCTTCCGGAAGTTTTTCAAAATTCTTCGGAAGTCTTCCATAATTCTTCCAGAAGTCTTCTAGAAGTGTTCCACAAGTCTTCCAAAAGTCTTCCATAAGTCTCTTATGAAGATGATAATGATTATTCTGTAATTCTTTTGTTTATGGTATGTTTAATGATTATTATGTGTACTCTTTTAAATATGAATTATTTTGTAAATTTAAAAAGATGTTAATGAAAATAATTAGTAAATATGTTGATGTCTACAATATTATTTTCCAAAAAATCTTGACATTATTGAAACTTCATAACAAAAAACATTTTAACCATACTACCCAAAACAACATAAAATTTAGTCAAATTTACTATAAACTAAGAGAAAAGACATCTCAAGAAAACTTAATAAAATTCACAAAAGATCAAACAATACATAAGTCTCACTAGAAAAAGTTAAGCCTTCTCTCAGAAGACTTCTGTAGAAGTCTTCTCGGAAGCGGGAAATTTAAGCGGAAAATGAAAATTTAAGCGAAAAACTTAAATTTTAAGTGAAAATTACAATTTTAAATTTCATAAAAAATAAAAAGTATATCTTAAGATATAAGAAGACACATTAAACCACATGACTTGATATTTTTTGATCATCAACATGCACCAGATTCTCAGTGAGGGTGAGATTTACAAGCAAAGTCGACAAAGGTCGCACAAAAGCAATATCGAACGATATCAACAAGCAGACATCAATCGACACTACCACTTCACCATCGATCAACACCCATCGTGTATCAGATCAGAATGAGTTTGAAGTGTGCAAAAATCTTTTTGATGAAGGCAACCACACGAGATCAGACAAGTCTGGGGGAAAGAAGAGGAAAAATTGGACGAAGAGAAAAAGAGCGGTCACAGTTGTCATTGATTCCCCACTTCTCAGATGGTGTCAGGAAATACATAGTGCGCAGCAGATTCTTCTCACAACCATTTACAATGCTTCAAGCACTTCTTATTTCTGAGATGAAAGACAACAGAGAAGAGTCTATGGAGGCTTTCACAAAAAGTGTGACAAAGCTGAAGATATTGGACCCTGGGAATTGTTTTGGGGAAAGTTCTCAATCTCATTTGGACTGAATAAGAGTTTCAAAACTTCAAGGTAAAGACTATAACCAAACACTGAGTGGGAGGCAACCCACTGTTTAGTAAGTTCTTAAAAACATTTACTTTCATATATTACCGGTTTTCCGTTTTTTATTTATTTCAGGTAAAAAATAAAAGATCCGAGGAAGATAGTCTGCACATAGCATCGACCGACACCTGATCAATGTCGATCGACAGAGAAAACCGAGCATCGATCAATCACCACTTAAATGTGTCGATCAACGGTCACCACCATCAAGCAGGTGAATCGTTTTTTCTTGTTAATTTTTGTCCTTGTGATTTATTTATCTTAACCAGACTAGGACGGGATAATATGGGGACAATGTTATTTAAGTCTGGGGAGGTTTGCTGATGCTATTTATTGTTTTCTGCTTTTATTTGCTATATCTATATAAGTTTTTCAAATTTTTTATTGAGTCAAGAAGGGGATTATTATCTGATTTATATTTTTACTTGTTCACTAACCACTCTATAGCACCATTCTTAGTTTTTTTGCTTGAATAGAGTACTAGAGATACCAAAGTGGATCATCATGCCACTATATCAAACTTGCTTAGAAAGTTTGAAGGAACCGAAGCTAACCTCCAACCTAATACTAACTTATTTCCTTGCTTTGGGGTTTGGCATACATTGGATCAGATTCCTCGTGCAGGTCTGGAAGGTAACAATCTTTGTGATTCTGATTCCCTTATTCCGCTCTCTTCGGCATCTATAAAAAGAAAGAAAGAAAAGATTGAGATGATTTCCTGAGATGCAGAGGGAGAGGTAAATTATCGATGACCCACTATTCTAATTCAAAGGATTAAAGTGTTTTCTGGTTCAGGTACGTTCTGGAGAATTTTGGTGATTCTGGAGCTTTTTGAGATGCAGAACTGCGTAGAGGCGTCAGATGTTTAGCTATGGATGGAGACCTTGGAGACCTTGACACCATTAGATTAATCCCATACTCTGAATATATATTTTAGTTATATTTCCAATGCCACCGGTTTAAGGTCAATCAGCATCATGTAGCAGATGTTATGCCCGATTTACTGAAGAGTGGTTTGTTTGCCCCGCGAGAGAATCTGTCGAGAAGATGAATGAGTGTCGATCGACGGCGCAGCCTTAGTGTTGATCAACGGTGATCCAAGAATTCTGAGAAAACAATTGGTATTCTATCAAGGATTTCAAGATAAAAACAAACGTTGGTAGAACCAGGACAACCACTGACCTCTTTTTAACTCAAATTCACTATATCAACTATCGTTAAGCACATTGCTCATGTATCATCTTTTTTGTACTTATATCTTTCAAGATTCGCTAATATTATCCATAGGAGACTTGACTTCAAAACTTCTGTTGATGAGTAATAACAAGTTACCTTATTCTAAACGTTCTAATGGTTGTGTTTGTTAATGAGAATATTTATTTCAATATTATTGGCATGGTAATTAGTTGTACCCCACTTCAATTACCTCTGAATTTGCAAACTAACAAAAAGTATCTTGCATTCCTGACTTTCTCTAACAAAAAGTATCTTGTATGTGATGTTGCCGTTCAGTTGAGCGATAAGAAGTTTGTGTTAAACAATCAGGAGAACCTGAGATATGTTTATTACATTTTCGACATATCAATCAGTTCTCAAATGGTATTATTTTGTTTGCATTTATTTTAAATATTTAGTATAACCCCATCAATCTTTAATATTAGATTTATCTCCAAATTTAGTAATTCTTACAGGTTTCGACGAATACAACCAAGTATTATGTAACCTTATATGTCTGAAGTTAATGAGATACGATCAAAGTATGTAATAGACTAAATATTTTAGTATATAAGTATCAAATTTTTATACTAAGATGGTACTGATAACTTTATTCTCAAGATCTTCTTCGAAAATGAATCGGACTAAGACTCATTAGACTAGAGTGGTGGTAGTATGTTTCCCCAAAACGAGATCAATGTTATGTTTAAACTTTTTTTATTTAAGTTTATGTTAAAAAATTAAAGTGATTTTATTTAATTTCATTATAATTCAGTTCTATTAATTTCATTATACTAAATATGCATGAATTATTTAACACAACTTAAAATTAGGTTATGTTTTTAAAAATTTTAAATGTATTGATATGCTCAAATTAACCCTATAGCAACTTTAACGTGTGGACTTTTAGTTTATGACTGGACGTGTGGGCTTTTAGTTTATTGGAAAATAGGTGTTTGGGCTTGTATTTAGGCCAGGAATAAAGCCTAAGAAAAATAGAAAAAAAGCTGGTCCAAATGGAAGCATATTCTTTCTCGACCCAATTCTCGACTTTTCAGCCCACTAGGCCAATGTTCAGTTACTGATCACCCCAAGAGTAATTGGGAAGACCAGAAAAGTCATACTCACGTCCAGAAGCAACACAAGAAGTCCATAAGCATACCAAGAGACCACTCGACCAGCCAAAGAGACTTTTACGATAAAACCTTCCAACTTTCGGTTAAGTCAAGCTTCTGGTCAAGTCTTCTTTATTTATGAGTTTTCTAGTGTTTAAGAAATAAATTTAGACCCTTGGTCTAGCCACATGCCTCATATATAAAAGCCTAAGTATTTCTTTTGTAATTCATTCAACATTTTTAATCAAAACCTTTTTTTTTTTATTCTTGTTGAATCCTTTGTTCTTAATTGAACATCGTAGCTTCTAAGTCGTCGGAATGAGTCATATCTTCGGGCTTAGGAGTTGTAATATCAAGGGTCTTCCGCAGCCCTTGTGCGACCGTTCGATCCACGTCCCTTGATCGTTTGTGCTTTCTAGCTCATTCAGTGCAAGGCTTATCCAATCCTTTAACCTTAGAGTGATCCTTCAATTTTAGGCGTATCACAAGGTTTACTAGTTTTTGGGTCGGGTTTGGTTCGGATTATAACTAATGCTAAAATTGCCCAAAACATTCTTAAAAAACTTACAGAATTAATAAAAAAGAAAAATACTCAAATGATATCAATTATTCAAAATATAAGGGCAATTCTCTTAAATAACTATTTTTAAACTTTGTCACCAAAAGAGCCTTTTGGAAAGAAAATGACCAAAATAGCATTTTCATTTTAAAAAATCTAATACTTTTTTAAAAAAAAAAATTAATTTTAAATTCACTCCCAAAACCATACTCCATAACTCTAAACCTTAAGTCTAGAGTAGTTAACCCTAGGGGTATATAAGTATATATTTACACTCTTAAATAAAACTTATTTTGGTCATTTTTCTTCTTAAAGACAATTTTGTGACAAAAACTTTTTTAGGGCTATCCTATGGTATTTCTCAAAATATAATTAAAAACTAGTTATACTACCTAAACTAACTAAAAGTATTTAAAATAAAAAATAAAACAAACTACAAAATCTTTAAAATATTTTTAAAATATCGAAAATACCTTAATATTCATATATTAACACATTCAACTAATTTCGGATATTTTTGAATCCTAGTTCAGATTTTGGTTTGGTTGGGGTTGTATTCGAATCCGAAAGTACCAAGCTGTTAATTCTCGTTTGGATCTTCTTGTATAACAATTTGGATCGGGTATCAGTTATTTCGGTTTGGATTAAGGTCGGGGCTTCGGTTTGGGTAAGAAAATCAGGCTTATATACCCAATGAAAAGGACTTATTTTAAATTATCAGTGAGCATTCGGGTACCCGTTCGAATTTGAGTCTCAAGAAATAAGAAAACATATGATTTTGTAGTAATATTTTATTTATTTTTATACATATAATTTTTGGATATTTCAAAACATATTAAAATAAACATAAAATATTAAGTCATTTACATTTTATTTATTTTATAAAATAAATATTCATGAAACTCAAAATATTATCTTTATATTGTTTTATGTATTTTTTAATCAATCAACAATTTAGTTATTTTGTCTATTCGATTCTCAAAACAATTATGTTATACAAAATCCTATTAAAACAATTTTCTATATTTAAGAGAACAACAAACCTAAATACAAAAGAAAAAAATTAATCAAAATTATAATATATTAAGAACAAGAAAGATATTATGGTGGAATTCAGAGAAATAGATGCAATATAATATATCGAGTGATAACTAAACCGACTAGATATTACATATACAAAATCACATGACTAATTTAAAAAAAATATGATATAAATTATACATATAAATTATAAATTTATTTAAATTTAAAATAAAATACTAATCAATTATTATAATTTATTTTATTTTAAAATATTTATATCCATGCATTAACACGGGAAAATCACCTAGTTATCATTAATTAAAAATCAATTACAATTAAATGATTTTAATATGTAAAATTTTATAGTGTATAAATTAATTTCCGTAAATTATAAACATAAATTTAATTGATATATTAAATATATATATATATATATATAAGTTATATATTAAATAGATATATACAAGTTCCCAACAAAATGATATTCCCATTGACCTACTCTTATAAAGTTTATGTAGAAAGAATATAAGTCTTTATAAATTCTTTTACACTTAACATTAAAAATTTGGCTAAAAATAATATAAGAAAATCCTTTTAATAACATAAGTATGTAGACCAAAATTCAAAACAATAGTACTTAATACCAATTAACATTTTTACCCAAAAATCAAACCCAAGTTTTCAAACTACAGGTCAAAATTCCGTTGAATTAATTGCTCATATGCGCTTAACTAAAAAAAATCAAATACTCTTCATCTATAATTCAATTTATTTTTATTTATTTTTAATTCACAATATGATTAAAACACACAATATACCCTTAAGGAATCCACTTATATAGATATGATGCCACTAATCCTAATTTTCTTCATTATCTCTACATATCTAAATATATTTTTCATTTTTCGTCTTATTTTTTTCTTTTCTCTTTTTCTCTCTTCTCTTTCATTCTTCGATCTGAATATTTTCTTCTCTAAATCTCTTATTCTTCGAATATCTTTTTTTTTTATGAATTCTCTGTTTCTTCTTCTTTTATTTGTTCTTCGATTTTCTCTATTTATTCTTTTTCGATCTCTTATTCTTTTTCGATCTGTTTTTCTTTTACTCTTGGATTTCACCCAAAAACTATATGTTCTATCTTGTTTTTCAATTTTTTTTCTCTTATTATTCTTATCCTTCTCTCGTTCTTGTTTTCTCTGTTTTTTTCTCTTGGTTTTCACACAGAAGCTTTATATTCTATCTTGTTCTTCAATTGTTTTGAATATGTTTCCTTCATTTTTTACTTCCTCTTTGTTTTTGATTCTCTAGACAGCTACAAAAATTATGAAACAAATATATATAACTACGAAAAAGTTATATCAAATTGTACTATCTCTTGAGTACAACTTAGTAAACCTAAACTAGTTGTATCATTATCTAAGTATAACTTGGTAAAACTGAGATCTACTCATATCAAGTTGTACTCAGACAAATGCTACATCTTGGTATAACTAGAATTCAATTTTACTTGAACAAATGTATAACTTGGTATAACTAAATTTTAGTTTCACTCTAAGTTGTACTAATAAAAATTGTAATTATTATTAACAAAAGAAAAATTTGAAATCGAAGGAATGACGTAAGGATAAATTTAGAATTGTTTTAAATCATTAAAAATAAGAAATTATAGAATAAGTAAGAGTATGGGAGAAGTGTTTTAGCAGATTATTCACCAAAAAAGAAAAACTTTTATATATGCAAAATAGCATTCGTTGTATCTTCCAGGTGAATGAGAAACTGTTCATATCTCTGTAGCAAGCAAGGTCCGGAGATCCAAATCAGCAGCTTCAATTCAATCTTTGTTTTCTCTGGATTGTTTCAAAATCTGTTTGTCTGTTTTTTTACCGTTAAAGATGAGAGAAATAGAAACGGTTAAATTTGTCTCCTGAGAGCAAAGATAGAGAACATATGATGAGGCAAGTTATGGTACTGACCGGGAAGAGTGGTGGTTTTGGGGAGGTTTGAAACTGTTTATGTATTGTAGTGGTGTGAGATGTATTAACACTGAGCATCTCCAATCACATGGATGAAATCCCCAGCAACAAACCCATCTGTCACCCCAAGTGGTTGTTGCATGGATAATTTCTGATTCTTCAAAATTGAAATTTGTTAAAGAATTTGTCTACACTGAAACATCAATTACACCATCCAACTTGATTGCAGCCTTATTTTCTGATACTTTAAGAATTAAATATGATAGTTAACAAGTGCCCCTCACCAATCACACGATCCATACACAAAGCCGAATATGAGATTAATGTTCATTCACTTGTTTAAGCATGCATGATAGAGATAGCAAGGAACCAAAATAAAACTTGAAACAAAATGTGATACGAAGCCTAAATAAAAAGAAGTCCTTTTAGAATAATAAAATCTAATGGTCTGGTTGGGAGGCTTCAGCCATCTTTGACACCACACGATGAATGATAGCTGTCTTTTGGGAGTAGAAATTGACTTGCAATGCTTCCCATTCCTCAACAAAATTCTTCTTATCCTCAGATGAAAGCCTACTCCAACATTTATTAGCAACAAGATCATCCATACCGAAACGAGTTACTGACTCAACAACACTCTTGGCAGCAATGATCTCATTATCTCCCCAAACAAAATTGGCTTCTTCTTCTTCTTCTATTTCAATAGATGGCTTCTTGCAGCTGGATTCTGCTGGAGGTTTCACTACTGGAACCGTGACAGGGGAATCAGTTTTTACTCTCATGGTCTCGGGCACCTTTTTGGAGTCTGTTTCTTCTTCTTCTTCTTCTTCTTCTTCTTCTTCTACACTCTTTTTTGCTTCGTCTCCTGAAACCCTCTTGACCCTCTTGGCTTCTCCTCCTTCATCTGTCTCACTAGAGCGCTTCTTGGAACTCTCAACCTTTTTGGAATCTACCAACGGCTCGGTCTCGGATTCGGAATCCGTTTCTTCTTCTTCTTCTTCCGACGAGGAAGAGGTTTCAAAGGAATCTTCGTCGCTGGAAGATGCAGTTTGCTCATCTTGGACAAGTTTGACAGTCATCACTTTTTCTTGGGATTTTTAAGAGGTGTGTGAGTGCAACTGAGTGCGTTTTCTCTTTTCTTTTTATAGAAAGAACACAACAAATTAAAAAAAAATGTCTCTCCGTTTTCCATTGTATTAATCACTATCTTTATTTTCTGAATTTACTCAATCATGTTTTTCCTCGTCATTTAGCTTTCCTTCATTTTAAATGAAAATTTTTTGGAAACCGATTCTGCAGAAGATGCCTCTTCCCCTCCCCCCCCCCCATTCCTCAGAAAAAAAGAATTAAGAGAAAGACAATTAGAATAAATATAAAAGTTTGATATTAATATCAAGAACTTCCGAAAACAAAAGTTTATAAATACATGCATCGCTATCATACATACTAATTTATTTCATAAACAATAACAGCAACAAAAAAATACCAATAAAATAACTATATAATGTAATACTTCGGTTTTCAAGGTCTTGGGTCAATACTTTTATTCTCTCAAAATTATGTTTTCCCATATACTTAATGAAACACCAACCTTTCGTCTTTTTTCTTTGGAACATTTCTCCGACGAATCAAATTAATTTCGTGGTGTCAATGTTCTCACTTTAATTTATCTTTTCTCTCTTTCAAGCCCTTTTGAATTCTCATCTTCGATTTCTACAATAAGAAACCAATCATTAATTCATCTAATCTCTTATATATTACTCCATACATTTTATTTTAGTTGTCGTTTTAAGTTTTTCCACACAGATTAAAAAAACATTTAATTTTACATATTCTCAAAATAAAAACATCTTTATCTATACACCTAACCACATTTCAACCAATAGAAAAATAAAATGATGTATAAAATCATTAAATTTTGCATTGAAATTATAAAACGACACTTATTTTAAAACAAAAAATTTACCCTACAACGACAAGTAATTTGAAACAGAAATAATAAATGAGAAGCATTACAATAAATGCGTTCACACTAAAATTATAGCAAAATCTGACGTGTCAGCACGTGAACAATTTAAAAGCTTTCTTGTTGACGTATTGGAAGAAGAGCGATTTGACACTAAATACAAAATTTTGGCAATTGTGAAAATTTTTGGCATCGTGTAATTCTTCATATATTTGAGACATCTACTTCTATTATTGCAAATGACATATAGAGTAATTTCAGAAGACATGATAATGTCTAAGAACAAGGAAATAGATGTGTGTATTGGACAATAGCAATGGAAGGTAATTCATGACTAAACATGATAGTATGATAAAGGAGAATATGAGAATAAGTCACAAGACTTCACTGTAGAGGTGTGTATCGAACAGTAACAATGGAAGGTAAAGCGTGACAAAACAAGAAGGTATCATCAAAATTGAGATAGTATTGCAGGTGTGGAGAGAGAACAAAGTGGATGAACCGAGTTGTAGGTTGAATGTGACAAACCTGTTGAGGACGACCCTATATATGTGTTATAGCGTTTGTGGAGTGAGATCAAAGTAGTGGATGTTGTTGTTGGGATGTAGGCATATGTGTTTGTGGAGGGAGATCAAAACCTATGTGATGCAACGTGATTTTTTTTGTTTTGAAAAAAAGCCTCTAGTTTGATGCATATAAAAAGAAGATGAGATTTTAAGCAACATTTTGATGAGTATGCAGGTTGTGATTACGTATCACAAAAATTATAAATGAAGTTTTGATGTGTACGCAAGTATAGAAGCCAATATTTGAGGGTTATAGATGTTGATCGACTATTGCATGCACGTGAGTTTTTCTTTTAAGAGAATGATATGTGTTTGTGGATCGAGATCGAACCTATGTGATGCAACGTAAAAATACTTTTCGTGCTGAAAAGTTTGTCAGTCTAATCCATATAAAAAGAAGCTGGTATTTACTCTATAGAAGACAATGTTTGAGAAGCATATATCTTCATCAAAATTTTGATGTGCAGACAAGCATAGAAGCCAATGTTTGATGGTTATTGATATAATGTGTTTTTAACATAGTTTGGTTGCGATTTATTGATCTTTCTCATGCAATTGTAGGGTACTTACAGCTCTATTCGAGACATTTCAAGTACAAAAGAGGTTGTGGAACTTTGGAGGGAAACATGAAGAAAAAGGAGAAGTTTAAATTCTATCCCAGAGAACAACCCCAGAGATCAATCAGAGCCTTGATCCCCACGGAGATATTTTAGGAAACTGCAGATTCTCTTGGGAGTTACCCTAATTTTATTTCCCTCTCCTTCCAGCCGCCACAAAAACCCTATAAAGGAGAGTCACGACCATTATAACAGAGAGACTCACTGAGCTCAATTTTCTTTCATATTTTTCAGTAAAACTTGTTTGGATTCAATACTTTGTAAGGGAGAAAAGATTCTTCACCTTGTTCTCGCGATTAGAGAAGATTTCTTGAATCTTATTTTTAGTTTTTGATTTCGATTTATGGAGTATTATTCAGTATTTCTTATTGTGTTTATTGCCATGATTGTTGAGTAGTCGATCTTGTTAGTTTAGGGTGTTAGGGTGTTGGATTTATTAAGATACACACAAATAAATTGTATGTTCATTGGTAGCCTTTATTCTAAACTTAACTTAATGCTAGTCTGAATCTGATCACTTTATGTTAGATCTAGGGTTTCATCTATTCATTAACCGTGTTATAAATTGCCTGAACTGTTTAGAATAAGTATTATATCCCTAATCAGCGAAAGTAGATATTAGGGTGTAATATGAACTGAGTAGACCTGATCGTTACTGTTCATAGACAGAACTCGGAACAAGCGACAACTTAGTCTCCGGGGCTGTTCCCTGAAAGGAACAAGCACCACGACAGTGGGCTGTTCTAGTCATTGATCTATGTTCTAGGCTTGTTCTTAATTCGAACTTGAATAATTGTGTGGCTTGATGATATCTAACACCTGTTTAATCACCCTAAGCTAGCTTTTCACCCAATTAAAAAAGCTCAACCCGTACCATGATCTCTGTTATTTTTACCTTGATCTCTGTTATTTTTACCTTGTTCTCTATTAAATCTGAAAGTTTTAGCTAAGAAATTAAAATCATAAGATATAGTGTAAAACGGTCCTCAGGAATTGAATCTCAAGTACTAAAACTACAACTGTTAACTTGACAGTAGCAAGATCCGATTTTTAGTGTATCAAGTTTTGGCGCCGTTGCGACGGGGACCGGCTTTTACCTATATTTTCTTGGTTTTATACTTTGTCTAAAACATCTAACTTGCTCTATTTTCTTGTTTCAGGTGATGTTCCAGGTGTATGTCAAGTAGAAATACTCGAAGCAACACCTCAAGTCCATTAATCACTCTCAGCAATCAAGAACTCGCAAGATTAGAAAGGAACAACTGAACTCAATCAAGACCTAATCACGCCAACATGGGCGATCATAACAATGAGCATGATCTCATTGCTGCAATGGCTCTGATGCAACAGCAGATGCAGCAGATGCAACAGGCCTTGCAAGCTAAACAAGCGGCTGCTCAACAGCAGCAACAACATGAGCAACCAACTCGGATTGGAGAGAGGAATCTTCCTCGCAACTTCCCAACCACTCGCTCAACCATTGTTCCTCTACCCTGTGCTCGGCAGGATTTCGAGATCAAGGCCTCCATGATCTCTCTGGTACAGAGGAAGATGTTCCATTGTCTCCCGGCATAAATACCAATGGAACACATCGAAGCCTTTGAGGAGATTTGTGCTATGACTCGCTCAAACGGGGTTTCACCTGACTTTGTCAAGTGTATGATGTTCCCGTTCTCTCTTACCGACAAGGCATCAAGGTGGTTGAAATCACTGCCCACTGGCTCTCTCACTACATGGGAGCAGGTTCGAGCCGCCTTCTTGAGTCACTTCTACACCAAGACAAAAACGGCTGCTGTTAGGAACAAGATCTCCTCCTTCAAGCAGCACTCCAACGAACCCTTTAATGAAGCATGAGAGCGATTCAATGACATACTCAGAGAGTACCCTCATCATGGGTTTGATCAGGACTACATCCTGGGAATTTTCTATGATGGTGTGGATTGAGAGTTCCGCAATGCCTTGAACTCTGCAAGTAAGGGAGATTTCATGACTCAAACAAGTGAATGAGCGTTTGAGTTGATAGAGAACATGGCTGCTAGCTCAGCCAACAAAAACCCAGAGACTGATCGCTCCAAGAAAGTCAACAACATTGATGCTCAATGGAAAGATGAACTCACTGCCAAGGTTGATCTGCTTCTCAAGAGCAACAAAGGTCAAATCTTGTATATGGAGGAAGCTACACCTGAGTAGATAGCTAAGGACCAGACCGCAAAAGATGGACAAAAAGGAGATGATCACCAGGAAGTGCTCTACATCAACGGTCAAGGGTATGTTCAGAACAGGAACTACTACCAGAGCTCAAACAACGGGAACAACCCCAACCTGCTCTCTTACCGGAGCAACAACATAGAGAACCCTGGGGATCAAGCCCAGAACAATCAAGCTCAAGGTGCTGCTCATCAAATAGGGTTTCCAGAGAATTTTTAGGGAAAGATTTTCGTCTTTAGTCAGTCCCAGAACCGTTTCTAAAACCAGGATCAACACCAGAACCAGCAGAAGCAGCAGAACAATCAGCAAACTGCTCAAGCGGCATCAAGCGGACATAAGGATGAGCTCAAGGTCTTAGGGAACATGATGCATCAGCTGCTCCAAAGTCAACAGATTCAGGTCAAGGCGTTGAACCATACTACCACAGAGATCAACAACAGGATGGACAACATGTTCACTGAGTTGAATACTATGTATGACACTATGAGCAGCCACATGAGGCAGATCGATGTACATCTCGTTCAAACAGCTGAGAGCGTCAAGAGTCAACAAGAGACGCTCCCTGGAAAAACATATAAAAATCCTAGGGTTGAGCATTGTAATGCAACAGAGCAGTTGTTTGCTGAAACTGCTTTGAGCGCAGAAGATAGAAGAACGCACCCTGCTAGTTCGGAAGCGACTGCTCAAAGTGAATCTGTTGAGACTCCACCAGCTCGAGTTTATGTTCCTAAGGTTCCCTATCCAATTCCACCTAAACATCTGATGGATCCCATTAGTAAAGAGCAGATGGCTGGGTTTAGAAAGATGGTGAGAAGGCTTCCTAAAAATATCTCATTTGAACATGCTTGGGAGATTCGTCCATTGCATATGTTCTTCAGAAACTGTAGAGAGACTAAAGAGGAAATTGAAGCACTCTTTCTCGAATCATTGAGGCCAGAACCCAAGGTATTGCCTAAGCTTGATGATCCTGGAAAGTTTGTTTTCCCATGTTCCATCGCAGGAGTTAAATTCAAGGAAGCTCTTTGTGACTCTAGGTCTAGTGTGAATCTTGTGTCAAAGGCGATTGTAGACAAGCTGGGTAATGTTGATGTTGAGCCTTCTCGTATGACTTTTGTTTATGCAAACTCTTCCAGAGCAGTCCCTTATGGTACAATTCGCAACATTCCTGTCAAGGTTGGGGATTGTATTATTCATACTAAATTTCAGGTTATTGAGATGAGCAAGGACTATGAGATGTCTTTGATCCTTGGGAGACCATTTATGGCTACAGTAGGAGTAATCATTAATATGCCTAATAAGAAGGTATCATTCTCCAACATCAACAAGAAGGTTTTCTATAAGGTTGTTCCTCCCAGATACCCTACGTTGCACGCCTCTTGCATCTCATTGGTTAGTGGAGATAAGATGAAGGTTGATCCTAAAAGGGAGCTTAGCGATAAAGGTGAGAGCCGGTTGGTCTTGGATGGAGATCCTCACACTAATACCAAGAAATTCCGTGGGTATGCAAAGGTGAAAGAAAAGGTCCAGAAGAAAAGGGTCAAGGGTGACCCTACAATGACCTTGACACCTCGCATGTGTGATGAGAACTCCATTGAGTATGGGGTAAAGTGCAAAGGCTCATCTAAACCATTCTCTAAAGTCAGAGTGATTCTCACACATGAGCTGAAAGAGAAAGGGGAAGCCACTGTAAAAGGGTTGTTGAGTAGAGTTTTGAAGCTGAATATGTCTGATTGTGGAGCTTGTTTTGGAACAAGCGCTCATGCTCAACCTGACTGAACCCTATCACCAAGTCAAGCTAATGACTTAAACTAAGCGCTTGGTGGGAGGCAACCCACTGATAAGTGTGTATATAATTTAGGTTTTTATTGTTTCTGATTTTTGTTTTTGCTTTTATTAGTTTCAGGATTAAACAAGAAAAACCCGAGTTACCACATTTGGAGTACAAGGCAACTCGGAGAACAAGGTGACCCTGTTCTCTGAGGTTGTTCCCCACCAGGTAAGTGACCCGAAAAAAAGGGTGACCTTTCTTGATTCTATTTCACACCAGAGACGGTGTGAAGTAAGTCTGGGGGAGACACTTATGTCAGTCTAACTTTGTGGGAACTAGGACCCTATTTTTAACCTTTGTGTGCTTTTAGTTATCTTATCCAGTGACCTTAGCAGTGACGAAAGACCTACACTTGGACCTGGAACACCCTGACATCATCACTTTGTTCTCCAGAAGCCCTCTGCTTGTAATGGTACACCTGTATAACTTAACTCCATCTAACTTGAGCCTAATTTTGACTGAAATGCTTAGAATGATCAGCACTAGAGCAGGGAAACGAGATCACACTCAGGACTCCTTATCCTTTCATCCATCTTGTTGTTCCTGAGTGGCTGGCTCATTTTTAGCTGGTTCCCACCCTAAAACCCATAACCTTCATTCCACCTTCATGCATTCTGTTATTCTAATTGTCATATGTGTAGAATTGTGCAAAAAGGTCGGAGAGGAAAGGATCAATGCAGCCTTAACTCGTTTTTGCTGCATTGAACCACTGATCAAGGGTAGAGAACAAGGCAGAAAGATCAAGGGTGAAGAGAACAAGGCAGTCGATGAGAACATGCTAATCAGAAAGACTATCCGACTGTTCTCTGAAATAAGGAGCAAGGAGACCTAGAAAATCAAAAGAAGGGCATCAGAACCATCAGAGGCACCAAACATATATGTCAATACCTTCTCTCATCATCATAAAAAAAAGGTAAAAAACAAAATGTTATCTATTTAAATTCTCATTGATGATTGAGAGAGGAAGAAACAATGTCTCTGTTTGGGGAAAACATTTCGGCGGGGAACAAGTTTGAGAGATCAAGGTGGGGAGATCAAGCAAAACGAGTTAGGCTGCGGAGATCAATGGATCCATCCTCTCTTACAATTTTGTGTGATCCCCTACATTCCTCTACAGAAAATGGTAACCACTGAAACTTGCAGCCCCACAAACAGAAAAAGCCTGTTCATACCTAGCGTCGTCTACCCTGTCTAGTGTTGTGATAAGATATGCTCATGCCACTCTTAATTTGAATATAAGGAGTTTTGTTAGTAAGGTGTAACATTGCAGGTTTGACAGACAGAGTATGGAGCCGATTTTGAACAACAATCAGGAGTGTTCTGGTAAGGGTGTGCGGTCCTAGATGCAGCTTGTATGGTTTAGAGATTTGTGGTTAAAGAATGGTTACTGAGAATAGGAGAGTTCCCACACCTTGAGTCCTGTCTAGCATGTTCTAATGTTTGAAATTGTTTGAGGACAAACAAAGATCTAAGTCTGGGGGAATTTGATATAGTGTGTTTTTAACATACTTTGGTTGAAATTTATTGATCTTTCTCATGCAATTATAGGGTACTTACAGCTCTATTCGAGACATTTCAGGTACAAAAGAGGTTGTGGAACTTTGGAGGGAAACATGAAGAAAAAAAGGAAATTTGAATTCTGTCCCGGAGAACAACCCCAGAGATCAAGCAGAGCCTTGATCCCCGCAGAGATATTTTAGGAAACTGTAGATTCTCTTGGGATTTATCCTAATTTTATTTCCCCCTCCATCCAGCCGCCACAAAAACCCTATAAAGGAGAGGCACGACCATTATAACAGAGAGACTCACTGAGCTCAATTTTCTTTCATATTTTTCAGTAAAAACTTGTTTGGATTCAATACTTTGTAAGGGAGAAAGGATTCTTCACCTTGTTCTCGCGATTAGAGAAGATTTCTTGAACCATATTTGTAGTTTTTGATTTCGATTTATGGAGTATTATTCAGTATTTCTTACTGTGTTTATTGCCATGATTGTTGAGTAGTCGATCTTGTTAGTTTAGGGTGTTAGGGTGTTGGATTTATTAAGCTACACATAAATAAGTTGTATGTTCATTGATAGCCTTTATTCTAAACTTAACTTAATGCTAGCATGAATCTGATCAATGTTAGATCTAGGGTTTCATCTATTCATTAACCGTGTTATAGATTGCTTGAACTGTTTAGAATAAGTATTATATCCCTAATCAGCGAAAGTAGATATTAGAGTGTAATATGAACTGACTAGGCCTGATCGTTACTATTCATAGACAAAAATCGGAACAAGCGACAACTTAGTCTCCGGGGCTGTTCTCTGAAAGGAACAAGCACCACGACAGTGGGCTATTCTAGTCATTGATCTATGTTCTAGGCTTGTTCTTAATTTGAACTTGAATAATTGTGTGGCTTGATGATATCTAACACCCGTTTAATCACCCTAAGCTAGCTTTTCACCCAATTAAAACAGCTTAACCCGTACCTTGATCTCTATTATTTTTACCTTGATCTCTGTTATTTTTACCTTTTTCTCTGTTAAATCTAAAAGTTTTAGCTAAGAAATTAAAATCATAAGATATAGTGTAAAACGGTCCTCAGGAATTGAATCTGAAGTACTACAACTACAACTACAACTGTTAACTTGACAGTAGCAAGATCCAAATTTTTAGTGTATCAGTTATAGATGTTGATCGACTAATGCATGCACGTAAGTTTTTCTTTTAAGAGAATGATATGTATTTGTGGATCGAGATCAAACCTATGTGATGCAATGTGAAAATATTTTTCGTGCTGAAAAGACTGTCAGTCTAATCCATACAAAAATAAGTTGATATTTACTCTATAGAAGGCAATGTCTGAGAAGCATATATCTTCATCGAAACTTTGATGTGTAGGCAAGTATAGAAGCCAATGTTTGAGTGTTATAGATGTTTATGGACTAATACATGCTCGTAAGTTTTGCATTTAAGAGAAGGATAGGGATTTGACATTAAATAAAAAAATTCTTAACTGATATTAAGTTGTAATCGGCTAAAATATAAAACCGAGTTTGATATTAATTAGTCAACCGTCTTCGTTATGGTTAATCACAATGTAACAGGTTATGACATTAATTGATTATGAAAATATTAATATTGAAGTTTGATTTGCAAGGTAAAAATTAATGATATTTGATTTGGGAATATACGACTGTCAGCGTGACTTGAATTAGGTATAATAAACTTATATAAGAATGACTTTTTCATCTTTTTATGTCTTACCATACACTCGAAAACTTTGCAATTTATATCTTTCTCTTATAATGGCTGCCATAACTAATGTTTCAGATTTGAAACCATTCAAATCAATGTGGAAGATTAGGGTGAAGATCATACGTTTGTGGAAACAATATTTTGCTACTGGTGGCCTGACTATTGAGATGGCTCTAATTGACTCTAATGTATGCATACTTTTCTGTTCATATTTGTAATTTTATAAAACTTTGTATTTGTATTTGGCATACACTGAATTTTTGTAAATTTTTAATTTTTGTAGGGTGTTAAGATTAACGCATCCATGAAGAAAGATCTGGTGAATCAGTTTGATTCATTTCTTTCACAAGGCAGTTCCAAAATTCTCATAAATTTTGCACTTAACCACTCATGCGGTTCATATCGAACAACCATACATCCATATAAAATTGGATTTCTGTCGACAACACGCGTGAGGTGTTTAGATGCTTTGCCTAATGAGCTAAGTAGTTTTGAACCAGTTAATTGCAGAGACATACTTGATGGTTCACTCAATATGATCTATTTAGTTGGTAAGTTATATTAGTAATATACTTTCATATATTATGCGTGCATACTTAAATTTTATTACTCATATGTAGTATTTGTCAGATGTAATAAGTCAGATTGTTGAGGTGACCCCAGCTGAAGTTGTATCAGCTAATGGGAAAGATACACATAAAATTACAGTGGAACATATTAATGAAAAGTAACCAGTAACTTAATATTGTCTGGTATAGTCATACTTAAATTTGGTATGTTATATCTTGTTTTCTAACTTATACAATTTGATTTTAGGGATGAACATCTGTCATTGGTGTTATGGGGTAACTTTGCTACTGATGTGAGTGAGGCTATAGAAAGACGCGGTAATAATCCAATCGTTTGTGTGTTGAGGTTTGAGAATATTAAAGTTTGGAAACCTATTTTAAGAAATTCTTTAATATTAGTTCTTCCATTAAGATACTAAATGGTTAAATGATGTCGTAATTATCTGAATAAACCTACATTATAATCTGCAGAGGAGCGTAGTGTCTCCAATACCTATAATGTGTTAGATGTTAAACTGAATCCAATTATTCACGAAGTGGAATCTTTTGTGGCGTTGTAAGTTTTTTCCCTGTCTATAGTTTCTTAATAATGTTTAAACCGAATTCTCATGTATAACTCTTAATGTTATGTAATTTTTGATATTTATAAAGGTTGCTGAATGATAAACTTCCATTAGCAATCGTTGAAGCTAAATCTCTTGAGTTGACAAATGGAGCTGGAGATAAAAAATGAAATTTTGGCCAATACTCCTTGGAAGACCATATCTCAAATGGTTGACTCCAACCAAGGTTGTTGATAGTTTTTCTTTAATTTAGAGGTGATAGTTGGAACATCTCATGTATTTTAGATATTGTCTATATATTTGATTATTTATATTCATATTAGTTGAGCAGTGTATTGAGATGTGTGCAATAGCAGCTATTGATTCCGATATGGGCTGATATTATTTAAGTTGCAAACTCTGTCAAAGAAGGTGTTGAATATGCCTAACAATACCACAAACGATGGAGAAGATGAAGATGAACTGAGATTCCACTACTATTGCGTCAAATGAAATTTGAAGAACCCAAAGTTGATGCCAAGGTAATCAATAAATAATTCTTTTTAGATGGTGTTATGCTTCGATAATTAAGTAGTGGTTAATATCTATTATATTTTTAAATATGTTAGATACAAGTTGCATTTGGTTGTCCTAGACAATACTGGGAATGCAAAATTCCTATTATTCGATAATCTTGCAGTACAGTTACTTCATCATCCTTACAATGAGTTAGTTGAGACTAATGCTGAAGAGGTAAGTGGAACTATATTGTGTTGAACACATACCAATATTGTACTATTATTTTTATAATAATCTATATGTTTTATTGTCATATGCAAGACCCGACTGATATTCCTTTTGGCTCTGAAATATTTAGTTGGTAAAACCTATCTATTCAATATTGACATTGAGATAGAAAATTTTCTTTATAAAAATGGTACTTATAAAGTGTTGCAAATTATTACCAACACTAAGAGAATTATGGAGTTCGAGGAGTTGAGTCAATCAAAGGTATTGTAACGGATTATATATTTGATTAGTTTGGTTGATTACGGTTATTTCATGTTTTTCTATTGTTTTCTCTTTTTATGGAATATTGAATAATGTCTCTGGAATTTTTTTTATTTCAAATGCACCAGAGGTAAATTTTATTTATTTTAAATTTGTTTGATCTCTTATTTTTGCAATGTGTCTTACTGTGTTTATTTATACAATTTTGTTCATTTACAAAAGGCTTCCCTAATATTGTCCAGGGGGTCGTCCCAGGAAGGTGAAATTAACCTCATGACACCTACTAAACGCCGAGGAACAACCGTTATTAACTTGGAGGAACACTATGATGAGAATTCGGTGACGAGGAATCCATGTTATACTCAGAATTAAAAAGGAAAAGGTTGACAAAAGTGGCTGAATTAAATTAGTCATTGTTCCGTGTTTTACAGAGGCTTTTGTTTTTGTTTTATGTTTTTTATTATACCGCAATTATCTTTTCAAGATTTTTAATTACGGGAGACATCTATTTGTTGAACATTTCGGTTATTCATAAATTAATATAAAGCCTCCGTTTTATTAATAAGTCTATTATTGTTAACATTGAAAATTTATATGAACATACGAGGAGTATAGTGTGTTAGTTTATAATTTGTTTAACTTTTATAAAGTGCTTAACATTAAATACTCTTATTACGAAGCTCACATTAGTTTTGGAGTTGATGCCAAATTTAATTTAATGCAAGATTGGCAATAAGAAATGTTTATTATATTCAGTAAATTTCTCATTATATTTGCACAGACGAAAAACATTTAGTAAGACAAAAGCAGAATTACATTTAACATAGTCATAATAAATAGGTTGAGTGCGTACCAAGCAAAACCTAAATGAAAATATTTTCAGTGTCTATTCATTTAATAACGGGTGAAATCTGAAAGAACTTATATTCGTAAATTTAGTGTATAAATCAGAAATAATATATATTCTAAAAAATATTGAGTTCGCACCAAGTAAATTTTTTTTTGAAATATATTTATTGTCTATGCATTTATTCTATAATGTTAACACAATATTTTTTCTCCCTTTCTAGATCTTATTGATATTGACAATATTATATCATTAAACTAATATTCATATCAAGAAGAACCCAATATGTACATTTGACAGAATATGTATGATTTCTAATATGGCTATGGGAACTACTTTTAACCTAATATTTCGAAGTTGTATATAACATCAAATTCATATTTTTTTTCTATCGCAAACACAAACAAACACTCGCAGTTGATAGATAAAGTATCATGGCAAATTTTGATGAAGTCTCTGCATTGAAACCTTTCAAAACAATGTGGAGAATAAATGTTAAAATTATTTGGCTGTGAAAACAATACTCTGCTCGGGTTAGAGAGAGCATTGAGATGATTTTGGTCGATTCCAGTGTGAGTCATTTGTTAAAGTTTGATTAAACATCAAATAGTATTGGTACTATTTGAGTTGGTACTATTTGAGTTGTAATGGTGGGTACAAATATTATTGTACTAGGTGTAATATTGTTGGTCCGAAACTATTGCCAAGGTAATAAGATTAAACTAAGTTGTGTCTTTTGTTTGGAACAATATGTATATGTGCAAAGTCTGATTTGTAAGTGTATCTTATTTATTATCACAATGTAGGTACAATTTACATTGGTTGTACTAAATAATATAAGCAACATCAAATTACATCTAAATGATAGTCTTGTATTACAATTAGTCCACCAGTCCTGCGTTGAGTTAACTAGTAAAGTTATGTCTGAGGTATGCTCACTTACTTTATTGGTTAAAACCTTATATATTTTGTCAGCGTAGCCTGTGTAAACGACTTTTTAATGCTAACGTTTTGTATTGGTACATTATTTTTTAGATTCAAGATCCTTCTTCTTTACCTAAAGCTTTGACTGATTTGGTTGGTAAGACTTATCTGCTTAAGATCATTATCGAAAAATATAATTATCTTTATAAGCGCGAGACCTTCAAGGTGCTCAACATTATAACCAACCAAGACATGGTAAATGAGTATGATGTTAGCTATTACCCTATGGTATGTTAACTTTTACATTTTTACCAAAAATCTCATGGTGATATCGTTGATATAAATTATTTAGTATTTTAAAATGCTTTTATTTTTTTAGGATAGTGAGCAAACTATAAGCCCAGCGTTTACAAACGTTTGACAGCAACCAGTGGTATTTTTTTTTTGTTTAAATGGAGATTTTTGATATATATTAAAATCCACAGTTTGAAATGTTAATTTGTAGCAGGGTATATGATGGAAATTGGTTGTTCATCCCAGTCAGAATAGTCTAAAAATCTGACACCAACTGAACGGTCTGGAATCCCGATTAAAGGTTTGTTGACAGATTTTTCTGATAATAGTGACACAAAACTTGCATCTACAATGAGGATCAAGAAAGAGGAGGATGAGGTAAGTAGCTAAAGAAGTTAAAAACTGTTGATTACAAATAGCACATGATTTTTTTGATAATTTATTTCATTACTTTGATTTTTATGTATTTTTTTCTATAGTTTCATGTTTTTATTATTTATTTATATAGCTCCTCTATTGATCTGCTGAGGTTTTATAAAAATATCTTAATTGTTTAGATAATAATCTGGAAATAATATTAAAGGAGAAAGTTTAGTACTTCTGGAATTTGAGTAACCATTTCGTTATAAAAAAGACTATTCTAGATCATAATATTACTCTGTTGACTTGAACATATAAGTTTAGACAAAATCAACATCCGTACCTATTAGACACACTAATCAGAATGATCTTAAATTTCTAACTTATATAACAAGTAATTGTCTTCTAATGGTTTAAGTTAAATACATGTAACGTACCTGAACTCTTTTTGTTTTCAGAGTTGTTAAGCAACGCGACAAACGAAATTTCAATATGGATTACTTTTACCTTTAAAATTTTCGTCCTCCCTCCGAAACTGTTCGATTAGAAATGGTTATACATACTGTTGTTTCATATAAAGAGAAAAAGACCCTGAATCATTAATTTAATTAACATTTTCCATTTGAAAACTGTTTCAATGGAAATCTATTATGAGTTATAGTAAGTGAGATTTTTACATTATGGTAACAGTATATCAACAATAATGCGTTTAGCAATATCATCGGTTTCATTGCACACATGATTTTAGAGGATTTGAAGCACACAAACACTGCCATGAATCAAAAGAAATAGAAGTCAGGAAAGGAAAACATACAAGATAATCGTCCACCAAAACATGTAAACAAGGTATATATATGACATTATATGTGTTTTATCCCTTATTACAAGTAAAAGTTTACCATCATTGACATTTTAATTCGATAATTTGTACGTAGAAGATAATGAGAAGAACATTTTAGGGCACTCCATGCCCGTGGATATGGTAATTAACCCATGTCAGTTAAGATTATTCTCAAAGTTAATTGTTCAAATATCAATTCCATAAAACTCCCATATAGTTATCTACATAAATTAATGTTTGGTTAGATATATGTTTCTTATTGACTTGAAGCTTCAATGATGAGACAAGGGAGATCAAAGCAACTGATTGATTTGAATAATCACAGTGAACAACTGCTGTACAAATCTAATGTCATGTGTGACCTAACTAATATACACAGTACTGGCGTCAAGGATGCTAGAACTGAAAGAATGAGCATCTTGCGCGAGAAAAGGAAATCATCCGAGACAACAAGTTGTGAAGGATCACTTCATATAAAAAGACAGGCAGAATCTTCTCTTGGTCCAACACATAAAAAGTTATGTCTGTTCACTCAACCAACCATCCTTCACAAATTTGCTTCAATCAATGGGATCCCAACGTACTCTTTTTGTTGGATCTCCTAATGTTATCGAATCAAATGAATCTTTGACTGCAGTTGCTCATAGTCCATTAATAGGTAATATAGCAGGTTTACCATCCGACTATATCTTATTTTCTCATTCAGTGTACATAATCGATGCCTCCTCATTCGTCTAAATTAGACGTGTTTCTCAATTTTGGGTCCTGAATAGCAATACATAACTATATAAGCAAGATAATATTCCTTGGTAGATTATGTAAAGTTTAATAAACTGCAAGGTATATCTTATAAATTTAACGCATCATCTAAAAGGAATGTAATATATAAACTTCATGTTCCGATTCTACGAATTTAATATATCAAAATCTATTACTAAGTATCTTTTAGGGTTCAGACGAAATCGATTTATATATATATGCACTATATACTAAAAAGCAAAGTAAACCTAAAAAAATACATAATAGACAAAACTCAATATTGCTTATCCTAATCTATAATTGTAAATTTTGTTTATACTGAAATGTAAGAAAAAATTTATAGATAAATAAACTTATAAAAAACCCCACACACTGTATTTATAAAAACTTATAGAAAACTTATTTTCTTTAAATTGTGTCTTTTGGGTGTTCGTTATTGCAAAAATATAAACTTTTTTTTAAAATCGTGTCTTTTTGGATTTTCGTTAAATACACGAGTTTATGCAAAAATCTAAACTTTTTTTTTCAATCGTGTCTTTTAGGTTTTCATTTTTTTTGTTTTATATATTTTTTATTGGGCCAAATTCTTCAAAAATTTGTAATAGATTACTTAAACAAATGACCCAATTATAACATGAAAAAGTACCAATGAAAGGCTCTATTTGTCAACCGAATCGACATCATTATACAACATTTCCTTGCTATATAAGACTATACATTTTAACTCTTCTTACAAACCCTAAAAATATCTATCTTCTTCTTCGTTTCTCTCTCCAAATCCCGATTTTATAAGGTCTTCTTAGTCTTTCTTTTTTTAACGGTACATGTTTATCTTTTTTCTAGGGTTAAATATTATTGTTGATGAGTTTTAATATTCGACGCTTTTAATATATAGAAAAATAGGTTCACTAGATTTGTTATATTTATTAAGATCTATCATGTATGGTTGATTTGAGATTTTAGAAGATCTTAATTAAGAAATAATTTTATTGTTAGAAAAACTTTGTTTTACTGACACAATATTTTTATTTTAACCAATATTTTCTATATTAACATGCATAAGAAGATCTCACGATGGCATTCAAAAAGGACCTTAAACTCAAGACTCCCATGGTTGAAGAATACGGTTCTTCTCTCGAAGAGACGTTCAACAAGGGAATGAAGGCGAGCATGGAGAATTACCGAGCCATGCTTTTGATGTACAAGCAACTACATGGTTCCCTCATAGCAAAGCATGATGTATAGCTTGAAGTCTCTCTCGCATAGAAGGTAAACTAGATCTCATTCATGAACTCTTCAACATGGCTGCCTTGAACAATGAGAAGGAGAAGCTAGAGTCCGACCTTGAGATTGCTCTAGCGAAGATGGCTGATGTGAAGCTTCCTTACATCGATTGGTTCAAGTTGGGTGAGCCACAAGTGTTTGATTAACCTCAATGCTTTCATAATCTCGACTCAGTTTGAATGTTTAATGTTTGTTTTTTATTTCTGTTATGTATTTTCCAAACATATTTTCTGGTTTTTAAAACTAGTTTTCCTTAGTCTGAACTCGATTGGTTTTTATCTTACACTGCTTATTGATTTGCATATCTCATTTTATTTTGTTGTATTGTCATTGCTGATAATTCGTTTTCATGTTTTGTTTAGATATTGCTTAAAGAATTTTGCGTGTTAGTTAGAGTAGTATCTATATGCTTAATGATGACTTTGTCATAGGAATTAAATGTTACGTATAGTGTTAGGGATAAAAGTTTGATAGATTTGTTCATATATTGTCTCTTTAGGTAGATAATGATCCTACAACATAGAGTTAATATATAATTCTATAGTTGATGTCATTATTTGGTGAATTATATATTTTGAAAATTCGATTTCTGCACATCTTACAATATGTAATTGAAAGAAATATAATCTCTTTTTTTAAAAAAATCTTTTAATATATTTTGATGAATTGTTTTTGTGGCTGTAATTTGATATATTTTTATTACAAATTGTATAGTATAAGTTATCTATGTAATCGAGGTATGATAATGATGATCTTTTTTTATTTTTTCATAACTTTATTCTATGACATGATTGAAAGATATATAGATGTGCATATTTGTTTTCATGTTTTGTTTCGATATTGCTTTGATTTGTGTGTTTAGTTAGAGTAGTATCCATGTGCTTAATGATGACTTTGTCATAGGAATTAGCTGTTACGTGTAGTGTTAGAGATATAAGTTTGATAGATTTGTTCATGTATTGTCCTTTTAGGTAGATAATGATTAGACAACATAAGGTTATTATATAATTGATGTATGGTAATGATGATTTTTTTTTGAAAATTTCATAACTTTATTTTGTGACATGATTGAAAGATATATAGATGTGCATATTGATAATTCATTTTTATGTTTTGTTTAGATATTGCTTTGATTTTGTGTGTTTAGTTAGAGTAGTATCAATGTGCTTAATGATAATTTTATCATATGAATTAGCTGTTACGTGTAGTGTTAGGGATAGAAGTTTGATAAATTTGTTTATATATTGTCCTTTTAGGTAGATAATGATAAGACAACATAGGATTATTATATAATCGAGGTATGGTAATGATGATCTTTTTGAAATCCATTGGTTAAAATGTGTTTATGTTTATAGGTAATGATGTTTTGATTTTGAAAATATGCAAAATTAAATGTTTCTTAATGAAACGGAGGCAGGATTAGATTTAGGAAATTAAAAATTTTATATAATAAATATTACTATTAAATAATTTATATAAATATTTTTAATGTCATCGGGTTTTCAAAGCAAAAAGATTGATCACTATTTTTATGGGGTCTAACAAAACATGTTTTAAAATCTTTGGTTTTAATATTTTCTACACAGGCCTAAATGTGAAATATATGTTGATCCATAACGTTTAAATGTTAAAAAATATTTAAGCTAAGATATAACATAATAAAATAATATATTTCAACATACTCAATTTGTATACCTATTAATTTTATTTTATATAAATATAATTTGTTTTTTAGATGATAATAGAAATTTTAATAATAAGAAGTATATTTTATAACATATTAATTTTATGAATTATATTTTCATTTGTTATCTTAAACCGAACACATGAAAAGACATATAACATAAAACCCAATAATTAGTAATTATATTTTGCTTATCACCAAAACATCAAATACCACAACGATATAAACCGAAAACATGCAAAAACTGTGGATTTAAATTCTAATTCAACAATAGGATATTAAAATCTCATAAAAACAACCCAAAACCAACTAAATATCCAAATTAAGCCGAACTAATGTTTAATAGTCTAAAAATAATGAAAACAATAACCTCACCCGCGCAAGGTGCGGATCTTATCCTAGTAATAATAGGACTAGGTGATAATCCACGTCTTGTTCGGAGTGAAATCGATGAAAAGAGATTATTATTTTAACAATATAGATATAACACAATGCCTTGTTAATCAAAGCTTAATGTAATATTTTCTTATCTTTGTTTGCAAGTTAGAAAGACTGAATTATACCATCTTTCTTTAACAAAATACTAAACAAAATTAATTTGTCTATAAATTACGAAATTTAAACATAAATAGCAATGGTATGTGTAATTGAATTCTTAAAAAAGGAAAGTTATGATTTTGTGAGTATATTTGCTAGTAAATTATTTCTAACAATGCTACATAATATATTCTTAGACTGACAATCATTCAAAAGTTAACTTAATGAGACCATGAACCTTTATGTATTCATGTACATCCCCAAATTATTATTTTTTTAAATAAAAATTAAATATATTTTAAACTAAAAAACTAATGGTATATTTTTGGATTTATACATATCGGGTTTATGCTATTATTAAATAAAATAAATTAATTATTTTTAATTCTATAAATTAATATCTATTATAAATATATTCAATAAGACATACATATATATATATATATATTATTTAAAAATAAATATATTATATATTTTATACTATTTTTATAATAATATGTAAATGATTTCTCATTGTTCACGTATATTTTGTATTTTAATATTTAAATGATAATTTAAAGGTTCGATTCTATAAAGGGGAAATTTCAAGTTTACCACTTTTGTTGTACTACTTTTCATTTTTACCTTTATTAAAGAGACATTTTCAAAAATACCACTTTTAAGAGACAATTTTTTTTTTAAATTAATTAGAATTCTAAATTTTATATTCCTAAACCTTACCCCCACCCTATACCACCCTTTAACTCTAAATCTTAAGTCTTAAATTAATTAACCCAAAGGTTATAAGTGTGTTTTTTCCTCTTAAAAAACAATGGTAAAAGTGATTAAGGTATTTTTGAAAAGTGATACAAGGAAAGTGGTATTTTTGACAATTTCCCTTCTATAAATGGGTTATTGATAACACAGTGTAATACTACATCATAAAAACATAGGCCTAATAGCATTGAATTGTAAATACTGTAATAAATTATGTCTGTTTTTATAAAATAGATGAAAATGCTTATGAACCAACTACATAAGTAATGATAATTTTGTTAATCACACATAACTGACATATTATTTATTAAAAATACTCCTTAAATAAGATATAAAGGATTGGGATTTTATATTGTGTCATACAGATTTTCCTCTTGAAACTTTGAGAGCCCGCACTTGAATTTTGATACAGAAATTTGTTGATAATTGGCAACAAACAAATCTAGTGGATGGTTGCAGGCAGGATCTTGAAATTTATTTGAGAAGGAGCATATATATTTGATATATAAATTAATCTACTTTATTAACACATATTATTTAATAATATTAAAAATACATAAATATAATTATTAAGTTAATTGATGAAGAAATTGTATTCTTAAACAATAACTCACTTTAACAATTTTAAATTAGTAAAAATAATAAAGAGAAAAAAATATGGTACGAAAATAATAAAATATGTTACAATATTAAATTAGATCATGTATAAAATAGAAAATAGTTTTCCATACAAACTAATTAATAAATAAAATAAAAATAAATATTCAAAACAGAGAAACAAAAAGAGAGTCCAATAAATGACAGCTATATTTTCGGAATTAATGGCTATTACATCTTGTAATTTTAGAAAAATAAACATGGAAAGTGTTTCTCCATGGTAAGAAAACAACTTAAACTGAAAATTATGCAACAAAAGAAAAGAGCAAGAAGTCTCAAAACATAATTTTTACCACAAAGCTAACATTTTTTTTTTGCAATTTTTTAAATTAAATACAGATTTCTACTATATATTTAAACTCACCCAAATCCCCTTATATATTAGTTATGAAACATTACAACATGTTTCACTGTTGTAATGCTAGTCACTGCGAATAACCTTAGAATTCTTAAGAAAATAAATTAGTCAATCTAAACATATATTATATTTTATTAAACTTACTATCAAATTAATTAATAGTGTATAAACGAATATTCTCAATTCTTTCCTTAAATAAAAACTATGGAATTACCTAATATGGTTAACAAGTATATGACAATTAATAATTTTGAATAATAAAGATTTGAGAACAATTTTGTATCATCCATCATATTTGTTTAATTTAATATTCTTAAAATACACTGAACAATCACATTAAACATATAATAAAAAGAATTCTAGATTTTTTTTCTTATATGCTACATTTTAAATTTATAAACGATTATAAGTTACCAGGGCTTTTAAATCTACATTGAATTTTTTGTGATCAATGGTTTAATTTTTTTTATTATAACAAGATGCAAATAATCATAAAATTATATAAATATGAAGTCTCATTTAATATATATTCAGATTATACACATATATTTTCAATAACATTTAAATTAAAATATATATCATATATAAAATATATAAACATGTTAATTTCAAAAGTTGCATCAAGTAGAAAACCTCAATTAATAAAAATATTTTTTTGTTACAACAAATATAAAAATATTAATAAAATCATTTGAGTATAAAATCTCAGTTAATAAATATTCATATTAAAATATACTATATATCTATGTTAATATAGTTTAATTTTAATTGTATATGATTAAAAATAATTAATGATTTTCTTACTAACAAAAATTATTGTAAACAAAAAGAAGGATTGTTTTTATATATGTTCTTACTCCAATTTAATTACATAGGTAATATTTACTCGTTTTCAATTATTCATTATACTTAATACTTAAATAAACATAAAATAAATAATAATTTGTATACATAGATAATGTTCATTCCCATAAGCGCGGATATCAAATGTTATTTGATCATATCACTTCAAAAATACAATTCTTCATATCAAAGTGAAATGGTTAATTATAACATCCGGATAATATCATTTAACCACAATGTAAATTAAATAAGTTTAAGAAAAAAAATATCAACAAACATGACCATACTTATTAACCATATATTGACGGTTCATGATTATATATTTGGGAACTTATGATATGATGGTTGCACGATCAAAGTTAGTATTCAATGTAAATCAAATATCACTCTGGGTCAGATGGATTCACTCCACACTCCTAAAGAATGAGTCTATCTGGTCTGTCAAAGATAATGATCAAAAAGGTTCTTGGATGTGCAAAATTTTTTAAAAGTTCGAGGGCTGTCTCGGGACCTCTGTAAAGTCGAAGTTCATAATAAGAAAGGGACATCTTTCTGGTATGAACAGTGGTCTCCTTTAGGCTGCTTGATGGATATGATGGGAAAAAGGGGTCAGATTGATACGGGGATAAGGCAACACGATACGATTCATACCGCCTGAACAAAACGAAGAAGAAGAGTTCATCGCTCTGAGGGTCTTATTCAAGTTGAGAATCAACTCCAGTCATTATCCCGCTCTGAAGATGATGACGTTGTTCTTTGGAAAGGGAAACATGACATTTACAAAGATCAATTCATTACTTAGAAAACTTGGAATCACATTAGAACTAAAAGAGATACAGTTGCTTGGCATCGCGGAATCTGGTTCACTCATGCTACGCCAAAACACATGTTCTGTACTTGGCTAGCTATTCGAAATCGACTCACCACGGGAGATAAGATGGTAGCCTGGAACACGGGGATTGATGGTAACTGTGTACTGTGTATGCAGCAGCTGGAAACGAGGAACCATCTTTTTTTGGATGTGCTTATTCCTCTTCAATATGGAACAAGCTGATGAATGTATTTATGGGTAATGTTTTCTCGGATGAGTGGATGGATGCCGTGCTTTTCACACAACAACTAAACCTAGATCGAACCAGGAGCTTCCTTGTTCGTTATGCTTTCCAAGCCGCAATCTACATGATTTGGCGTGAAAGAAACTGTCGGAGGCATGGTGAGAGGCCGCAACCTCATGACGTTCTTCTTGTGATGATTGACAGACTCGTCAAGAAAATTATGTCCATTAAAGCACATGACAGGAAACTTGATCAGCTTACCAACTCTGGATCGAAGTTGTTGGAACGTAATCGTTATTGGAGTATTTTGTTTGTAAATTATTAAGATAAAGTGGCTTTTGATGTAAACAAGTTCATTTTCTTTTGAATTAAATTTAACATTTTATTCAAAAAAAAGAAGTTAGTATTCAATGATTATTAATATACAAATTTCATCTCATGCACGTGCGCGGTTAGTCACCTACTTAACTAGTACTCCCTCTCTTATACTGCTACTAAATGTGTTTCCAAACAAATACAAAATATGTCTCCCAAAATATATCTTCCATGTTTAGAATAAAATAATATTTTTATATTAATATTTTGGTTTACCAGTCAACTAACATATGTTTTGAAGGTTTAATCAAATGCATATTTTGTTTGAATTTGAATTATAAATTCTTAAAACAGATTTTTACAAAATTTAACAAAGACCAATATATAAATCAATGCAGAAGAAAAATATAATTTAGAGTTAAATTCAAAAAAATTAATAACAAAGTCTATTAAATATATAGAAACTAAAAGAGAAATATTTAAATTTCATTATACATTCATATTCTAACATCCTACAACATTTTCTAAGAGATGTATCATATGTAATATAACTTCATACATTTATTATATACATCTACAAACATACTCACATAAAAATCCACGTTACTAATATCCCCTATATAATAAAAGATGAGCATTTTTAATAAGTAATCTTCAAAATGTAATATATTCATAAAATTGTCATTATGCTGATGTGTCAGCATAGAAGGTTTCTCACGCTTTCCTTTTAAATAATTATTTTCTTACTAGACATTGAACCGCATTAATTTAAAATCTTTTATATTAACCGACGATACCATATAATATAATTTAACTCCTATAGCTTTTACATAACTTAACTAATTAAATGTTTTCGATGATTGAACATGTATTAGATTATTATGTTTGTAAATCAATGTCTTAACATATATTTTGTTGGGAGAATTTCAAGTTTACCACTTTTGTTGTACCACTTTTCATTTTTACCATCATTAAAGAGACATTTTCAAAAATACCACTTTTTTAAGTGACAATTTTTTTAAAATTAATTAGAATCTTAAATTTCACATTCCTAAACTCTACCCCTACCCTACACCACCCCTTAACTCTAAAACTTAAGTCTTAGATTAATTAAGCCAAGGGTTATAAGTGTGTTTTTTCCTCTTAAAAACAATGGTAAAAGTGATTAAGGTATTTTTGAAAATTGGTATTTTGACAATTTCTCTATTTTGTTCCTAATAGTTTGTGAGTTTTAAGAGTGAAATGTTAGATAACAGCTATTATCCCTTACATATTAATTATGAATCATTACAACGTGTTTTAGTATTCACGTATTAGCACTAGGATGATTCTTAGAATTCTTAGAAAATAGGTTGGTCTATCTAAACATATATTATACTTTTTATTAAACTAACTATCAAATTAATTATAAGTGTATAAAAGAATATTTTTCATTCTTTCCTTAGAAAAAGTTATGGAATTACCTAATATGATTAACAAATATATGACAATTAATAATTTTGAATAATAAAGATTTGATAACCATTTTTGTATCTTCTATCATTTTGTTTAATTTTATATTATTAAAAGAAATTAAACAATCACATTAAGCATATAATAAAATAAAGATTTTTTCATATGCTATAGTTTGAATTTCCTTTAACGATTATAAATTACTAAGACGGTAAAACATCCATATTTAAATTTTTTTTATCAATGGTTTAACATTTTTATTATAACAAAATACAAATGATCATAAAATTTTATAAATATGATCATTTAATAATGATCAAATTATTTCAAAATACATTACTTCATATAGAAGTGAGATGGTGAATTATAATTTTCGAGTGATATCATTAAAATCCAATGTAAATTAAATAGATTTTAAAACAATAAAATATCAACAAACATAACCTTACTCATCAACCTTATATTGACAGTTCATGATTATACGTTTTGGACTTATGACATGATGGTTGAACGATCAAATATAATACTCAATAATTATAAGTTTATAAATTTCACTATGCGCATGTGCGCGGATAATCACCTAGTATTCAAATAACAAAGACGTAAATAACTAAATATAGAGTGGACCAAATGATATTATTTATCAAATGGGCCAAATGAGACATTATAATTTAGATTTAAATAAATTTTGGATACTTATTAACAACTCAACCAATTAACAAATATCAAATCTTAGTAGTTCAAGTGTAGTTTAAGTGTAGAAAACATAAATATCGAATGTGGCCAACTTTAACATTTAGAATATATTCCACAATATTTTGACTCGAGCGTTAAGGAAATAAAATACCAAAAAATTTAATTTCTTTCCTTGGAAAAGTCTTTCTAATTAAGCTGATAATAAAGCTGTTACGATAACAATAGTTGGCCTCATTTTTTATATATATATATATATATTTTTTTTTTGAGAAAATAATATTTGAGTATAG